>LPNX010257676.1:52570-159155 GCA_001517045.1 Pseudotsuga menziesii | reverse complement strand
GCCTTTTACACAATAATAATTTATACAAAATTGACCGGTCCTTCTCATGAGGAGGGTCCCGCTTGGTCTTCCAGAAACTTCCTCCATGCTACTGCCTCAGTAGCGAGTCCTTCAAATGAGTGGGGTTCCAAGAATTGTATACTAAGCTCGTACTTATCTGCTTGGTTCCGAATAGCTTCCACTCTGGCCGCGTTCAGGCGCACCTGTTCCTCCAAGAGCTGTACACTAATGGCTGTGTGTCCAATTTCATTCCTCAGGATCGGCTCATCAATGGCTTTGATATGTTGGACCTTGGCTTCTTCCTCCTGCTGCCTTGTCTACAACATCCCTGCAAATGTATCATGATCAGGGAATTCGTGTAGCCTATGTTCAGCTTCCACTTGACAGCGGTTATAGGTGACAAGGGCTCTTCTAAAGAACTCCGTGCATGCTCCCTTCGTTTTCTTCACTGTCTTCTGAAAGTCCTCTGCAGTAATAACAGCAAACTCGATCAGATCATGGTCCCGCTTCAAAGCTCACTTATCTTTAACTGGTAGTTCAGCTGGGACTTCTTGATCATCTTCTACTCTGGTTAACCTTGAAGTTAGCACCTCCAGGATGTCTTGTGATCTATCCACAAAATAAGATGTTGTATTTAATATTTCGTCCAGCCTGCCATCAATCTGCAGGACTTGACACCTTCCTTCCTCCAGGGTCATTTGCAGTTGCAGCATCCTAGCCTTCTGAGCCAAGATGTGTTCTTTGACTGGATGCAGATCTACTTGTTGCTCCTTGGCTGCTTCTAGTTTCTCTTTCAGCTCTCTAACATATAAGGTATTAGATTCGTAGATGTCCTTTTGCTGCTCTATCAGTTCTTCTATCTGTGTCTTCATTTGTTCCCTTTCACTTTTCAAGTCCTGAATTTCTTGGTGTGCCTTATCCAAAGCTTCTTGTGTTGTCTCTTTTGCTTGGGCTTCCTGCTGGATAGCATGAATTTCATGCTTTGTGACATCCATCTCCTTAAGTACATGCTCGTATTTTATTTTTAGTCTGTTGCCCTCTTCTCTTTCCCTTTTCAAGGTGTCCTTGAGCTGAGAAGTGGTCTTCTTGGAGGATTCTATCTCTACCAGCATGCGATCTATGTTATCTTCCGTAGCATTTATGGCTGCCTTCCCAGCCCTGATGACAAACCTTGGATCTTTATCTGTTCCGACTATCACAGCTTTGTCGGTTATCATGGTACTCGCCATCCCTTCTGCCTCTATTTTCCTCTCGATTCTCCTCATGATCCTTTTGGTGGCCCTGTCATATTACACCGTACTGAAATCAGGTACCTCTTCCCCTTTCTTCTGCGTAAAGGGTACTAACTGGAGTGCGGGAGTTGTAGGGGTGACGGTAGTAGGTACTTGGAGGGTTTGTACCTCAGGGTTTTCCTCACCCTGGCTTTGCTCTGCGTGTCATCTAGAATCCTGCTATTGTGCCAACTCTGCTTTTACGGCCTCCTCAGCTGCTTGCTTTACCTTTTCGGCTGCTTCCTGGGCAGCTTTCCTCTTTTCTTCCTCTCCTTTCTGGAGCCATTCTGTAGCTTCTTGCTCCAGTCTTTGGGCTTCCTCCCTTATTCTTTTGGCTGTTTCCTCAGCCTTAGCTCGCTCATCCTTCTCCTGCTCAGATTCCTTCCCACCTTTTGGTTTGAATCTCTTGCTGAGCGCTATCATGTTAGAGGCCCTCCTGAACATGGATTCATCATTGTCAAAATGGTGAGTGTACTCATAAAATACTTTGTGTTTCCTACAGTGCTCAGCCACCCTGTCGTGAGTATCATTTCGTCTAAAGCTCATCTCCCTGAACCGGAATTTTTCTAGTTCCTGTATAAACTCAGGAGCTTGTTTCACATTTGCGAAGCTGCAACTACCTAACTTAAAAGGCAGAGGAGGGTAGGCCGACTTCTTCTTCTGGAATAGGAAATGACCAATTCCATCTATATACACCTGTCTAACAGCCTCCTTGTGTACTATATAATCTGTTGCATATTTGGGCAACAGATAAGGGGTCTTTGACCCACCAAACCTCCTCAAATACATCCCGTTTTCGGTCAAGAAATAGTCACCAAACTCCTCTATGACCTGCATGGCCTCTTCTGACATGCAGTTGCATTCCTTTCGGAATATGAGAGTGTGCAGAGGCATGATAAACTGTTCACATATTTCTCTATAGTAAGTGTGGTATTGATGAGCTCCCAGTAGTCTAAATACTGCATATACGGGCATCCTATCCTTCTCCCAAACACATTTGAGCCCAGGGAAAGGCTGGTGGCATAGTATACAGTCAATTAGAATGGAGCTCATGTAAAATTCAGATCTTCTTCGTTCCTTTCCTTCCAACGCTGCAGCCACACAAGAGGAGAGGTTGCTTGATACTATGCTCGCCCAATTGAAAATGGTTCCTTCTGTTGCTACAAAAAACATTAGGGGTATCCATTCAAAATTAAACAGTCTACCATTTGCCCTCCCAAAAATTCTGTTTAGCATTAAAGCTATGAATCTGTAAGTGGGCCTGAGACTGGCGGTGTCATAATCTTCATTCACTCTATGTCGGAAAATCTTCCCAGGTAAGAGCATTCTTTTCAAGGTCTCTACAAGGTCCATCCGGAGGTCGTCTAGCCATTCATTCGTAAGGAAAAGCTGAGGCTCTGGTAGATGATAAGCTAAAGCTACATATCCAGGGCTAAATGCAGCGTAGCCCTGGCCCTGGGTGTTACAGAGGAGCATTGAATTGTGGTTTGTATGTGGTAGCACCCATCTCATTAACTCAGAGCACGGGAATAGCTCTGGCATGGTGGCGACCTTCATAATGGCTGATTTCTCTATATTAGCATAAATGGGTGCGTCCTCAAGCCCCATATCTGGGACTTCCCTGCGGGAGATCATCCTGTAAATATCTCCCCATTTGTATTCAGGCTCCACCCCAGTGACACATTGGGTGTCCTCATAAATGTATTCAATTCTTGTTTCTACTTCTGCTGCAGGAACCTCCTCTACTGCTAGGGCGTTCTTTTTTTGTCTCTTAGACATCTTAAGATCTTCCTGCAATGTGCAACACCATGGTACTGAGTAATCCAAACTTGTGAACTTTATGCAACATTTTATTCCTTTTAGGTGTATCAGCATTATATCAGTGCATGCCAACAAACCTTAAGCTTTCATACTGAACAATTTACTAATCGTGAAGTGCTATGCAATGTGTTGTTAGTATGATAATGTTTACTGTAGCACATCTTCACCAAGTCTTATGAATGAGTTTCCTTATGATTTATTCCTCATGCATTAAATTTATCAGTCATATTGATGCTGGCAAGAAAACTATGCTATTACGAGGCTTGTCATTTCTTATGAAAGTGATATATAGAAGCAATATGAGCAGACTCTATGCAGATGCATCATACAACCATCATTTCACTGCCTATCACATGCAAAGAGAACAATAACAGCCTCAGGCTTAATCAGTCGACGCCTCAGCCCTACGACCCCTAGGCCCTCTGCGACAGAAACGCAAACGCCCAGCATCGAAGGAAAGTAGTATGTTGCTAACATTCTTCACACATCTCGACGGGAAACGATCACATCCCTGAACAAGGAAACTTCATCAAAACCGATTCGCGCTACCCTCAATAGGCGTGGCGTTACCAATAACCGTTCCTTTTGATCCCACCAGGGTTTTAAGCAATCAACAGCAAAACTAGGTCGCGCCAGCCCCAGGTTCTGCTAATAACTTCCATCGAAACGACATAAAAGCTCCCGGACTGTAAAAAGGAAACGGGACAAACCGTGGCGACTGTGGTCAGTGCAAATCCGCCCCTAGACAAACCCAAACAACGCAGACTCCAAATATCGTGACCACCCAATGAAGCCTGGCGCAGATGGCGTAACGGCCTCCTGCGCCTCAAAAACCCCTATCATAACCACCAGGTGCAGGCGGCATGACGACCGCCTGCACCTTGCTTTCCCCCAATGGACTGATACGGCAGCAAAAATGAAACGCGGGCTTTTGAAAATAAAAGGCGAGAACCCCCTTCCTATAACCGTCAAACTATTCGACCCGGAGACCCTAACAAACGACACGAACCGCCGGATGGACGACCGAAGGAAAATCTAACTAAAGAAAAAAAAAAACCCCCGCAGCGTAAAAGAAATCTACTACGGGCAGGCAGAAAGGCTTAAAAGTTTAAAGAAAATGCCCCCCCTCTTCACCCTAGGTCAAGAGAATAAATGATCTAAGCAAACCAAAATCCTAGCTGGACGAGGAAGAGAAACGCAGGGCCCCAAAACTCGGCGGAAAACCAACAAACGCTAAACGCAAATGAAGGACGAGAGGCACCTACCTGGCAATCAACGCAGTGATCAAGCTAATGACAATTGAGATCCACCCTCGCCACCTGGAAACTGGTACAGTGACAGCTAACCCCTCGATTTCTCTCGAAATACGACAGCTCGACTCCTCGCGACAGCTCGAAGACAATACAGAAAACCCCGTTTGGCGATATGTATATATGAACAACGCCACACGTACGAGGAGTCACATCAATCGGGGCGGCTCCAAAAGTTATGTCGGGTGGCACAAGCTTCATACCATCCGCAACAGCGGAACACTTCCAGTCCCAACTCGCCCGACAGCTACAAATAACCCGCGAACGAGAATCCCATATCGGGCGTCAGCGGAAACCCTGGTCGGACGACCAAGAGTCTGGCCTTCCCCGCAACGGCGGAACCTCCTCCAAACTTCACGGTCCGCAACGAGGAAAAGACACTCCAAAGCATGGTTCGGCGGGAGACAAGGACTTGAGAGTCTACGCTGATCCGCAATGGCGGGGACAACAGTGTTCCTCCTCCTCCGATGCAGTAGAGAGACAATGCCCGCAACACAAAGAGTCGACACTCCTCCACAATGGCGGATGCGACACCCAATCCAAATTTGGAACGCACCCGCAACGGCGGCACGATCAAACCGAATAAGAATCGAAAAAGCATCCGCTATAGCGGCGCGATGAACGGCTAGGAGGATTGGGAGAAGACCCGCAACGGCGGGCTCGGCAAAGATTAAGATGACCCAGAAGCCGCCCGCAACGGCGGGACATGACAGAGAAAAAGAAACCGGAAGCCGCCCGCAACGGTCGGGCAATCCAATGAAAAACCTCCCGATGCAAGAAAATTTTGAGCCAAGGCTTCAAAAGGTTTTGCAACACAACAAAGGGCTCGATTTTAGATGGAAATTCTTAAGCACTTAAACGATGAAAAATCAGTCAATTTACAGCATTCAAGATTCGAAAAAGCGCTTCAACCTTCAGAAGCTAAAATCAAAGAGATGAAACCAAGAAAAGGAGGGCCCCAAATTTTCAGAATTTTGGGAAAATGTTGCAGGTGCAACAGGAATACACAACAACATAATACACCGAGAATTTTGAGGACTATTCCCCAACAGACCTCCAGTTTATAACATCTCTTGAATTCTCAAAAATCTGCCATTCCCATTTGAAATTCAACTGAATACTTCACTGATGAGCACCTGCCTCTGCAAAACTAGTGTTTCTATCATTGAGAGTGTTGTCCTGCTCCAATCAATGTTAGAACATTATTCTCATTTTCCCACCTTTGATAACAAATATGGGCAGAGAGCATTCAAAACTGAATATTAGAGTTGGGAATGACACGTGTGGTGCCATCCCACACTCATCTGGAGTATAAATGCACTATTAACTTGAGGCCCTAATCTTACAGAGGAAGTACTTCTTAATGTTGGAGTAGTTTGGAAACAGAAGTTTGACTTATTAACAAGTTGCTTTCAAGGGTAGAGCCTATTGTAAGGTTGGTCACCTAGCCATTCCTTATCATAAGCTAGTTTTTGAGGCTGCCCTACAAATGAATTGATTAAGAATAAGAAGAAATGTAAGCCTTCCTAGTGGAAACACCCAGTATTACATCATCATATAATTGGCTCAAAGCCCTTAGATAAAGAGAATGGAACAATGTAGGCAGTTCAAATGGGGAATATGAACCTAATCATGATTTTCTCTATCCTTTGCTTCATCATAAATGTGCATTTCATGGTCAAGTAAATTCCTTCATTTTGAAAGTCATAAATCTTGATAAGAATATGCCTTTATGCAACTATGCATTATAAGAACATTGTAGAATACCAGTCTCTCCAACCTTTTCGATAGGTTTAGTCAATCTCAAAAGCTTACTAGAATCTAAATTTTAGTGTAGTCTTATTTTAGGTGACCATACATTCTAAGGAAAGTTCGGTTCTTATCAATGGTTATTTCTCTCTGTGAATTGTTGTCCAATCATCATGGAAGTTGTTTCAGATACTGTACATCTCAGCATAGGACTGATATATATTTTGTTATACCTAATAGTTTGCAAGTTTTTCAAGTTTAATTCATGCTTAACCAGTTGTCATGCCTTTCAAATAACTGGTATCATCACCTAGAATCCAAATATACAACCCTTTAAAGGTTTATCTAAAGGTTCAATGTTATAAGAGCAGGGTATTTCTATTTATATTTGCAACATGACTCTTTAATTATTGAATCCACTATTAGGTGCCCTTATATCCAAGGAATAATGATTCACAAAGCATAACTCCTCCATACAAAATGGTACCTTTGAAACAGTAAATGATTCAATGTTAAATACTTGCAATACTTGCAATTCCCCAAGTCGAAATACTTGCAATTCTTTGAATTCTAGGTCTAGAGATCATTTTTGCAAGATATTACGGTGCATAGGGAGTCAAGTCTCTAATTTTGCAAATGATAATCGTCGAGTCTCCATTAGCAATAAGTTTCTGAATCTGCTTGGCTCTTAGAATGTTTATCACTTGTTTTAAAGTTAAAATAGGCTTCACAATAAAATAGGCTTCACAATAAGAGAAGAACCTATTGCAGTTTGATCACAACCATAGACCTGCTTATTATGGAACCTTCTCAAAGAAAAGGTGAATATACTTTGCATAATTTTAAGTTTATTAATTAACAAAGCAACAGGTTTTGTTTTAATTTTGAGAGCCCATGATTAAGAACATCTGAAACATCTTGAAGCTCATGGATTCTTAATATTGCAATAGACAAGAGGGAAAGTTTTGTTTCTGACTCTTTTTTTTTTTTTATGCAGTGATGGCATTGGGCTTCGAAATCCTTCAGGAAGGACTCTTCTTTGGACTATGAAAATGATAGTGATGAAGAATGGGAAGAGGTACTCATCACTAAATCTCTTTGGTAAGAGTATTTGTAGTATTTTTATTAGCTTTGGTTACAGGGAAAATTGTACATAGCTCTCAGGAATTAGTTTATCATAAATACTAGTTACTGGTAAGTTGTAATAGTAATAATTATGTAGTTTGTAGATTGATATCTATAATAAATTTGTTTGAATATCATCATTGTCAAGCAATAACAACTTCTTAAAGGGTGCTAGCTCAATGGTAGAGTGCCTACCTAATTATAGGCAAGAGGTTGGTGGTTCGATTCCTCCATGCCCTATCATAAATTTGTGACTACAAAAACGACTAAATTCATATATATACAACTATTAGTAGCTAATTTCCCATATCTTAGTCGTATTTAGCTTAGTCATTAATATTTTAACATCTAGTAGTTTATTTAGTCATATATTTGGTCATTAATGGTTGCAATCAGTGACTAAATCAATGGCTAAATCAATGAATCACTCAGTGGCTAAATCAGTGACTAAATCAATGACTAAATCCGTGACTAAATCATTAACTAATAATGACAAAAACAATGACTAAATCAATGAATATCAATGACTAAATCATTGTCTATCAATGACTAAATCAATGACTACTAAGTCAAGCTATTAATGACTAGTGAAATACGACTAGCTATAAGATAGTGGAAATTTGCTACTATTATCCATCGACTCAAAAATAGTCATTTATAGCCTGATTTTAGTCATTTTTTTAGTCATTAATTTCTCATTTTCTACTAGTGCATGGACAGTAAAACAAAATTTGAAAATCTTGTCATCAATCATGCTTCACAGCATGATCAAAAATCCCCAACAGTGATTTGAGATTGCTAAATGTCTTCTCACAAAAAACTTTGGTGAAGATGTCTTCTACTTGTTCTGAAGATGCACAGAAGAGTAGGTGAATGGTGCCATCATGCACAAGTTTTCTGATGTAGTTCATATGGATCTCAATGTGTTTGGTTCTTTGTCTTTGAATCGGATCATTGCAGATTCGTATGGTACTCTGATTATCACAATAGATAATATTTGAAAACTTTGATTCAAAGCCACACTCACCAAGTATCCCCTGCAGCCATAAACATTGAGTTGTTGCATTTGCAACTCCTCTGTACTCTCATTCTATAAATGAGAGTGCTATGGTGCTCTGTTTCTTGCTTGACCAGTTGATTGTTCCTTCAGCAAGCATGAACACATATCCTGATGTTAACTTTAGATATGTGTTGTCACCTACCCAATCACTGTCAGTAAACCCAATCAAATCAAGGTCAGATTTAGCTTTGCAGAAGATCCGTGAGTTCTTGTTCCCTGAACAAAGTTAAGGATCCTTTTGGCTACTCTCCAATGGATATCATGAGGCTGATCCATGTATCTTGAATCCACACTTACTGCATAATAAATATCAGGTTGAGTGTGTGTAAGGTAAAGCAAACACCCAATCAACTACCTATACAGTGTATTATTTACCATAGGAGAACAACCTGCTTCTTCAAGCTTAACTCCTGAAAGGAAGGGAGTCTTGCTTGGCTTGCAATCTTTCATGTTGAATTTGTTCAGAAAATCTAAGGCATAATTGGACTTATGTAATTTTATTCCATGTTTGGATTGAGCAATTTCGAGACCTAAGAGTTGGCTCAACAACCCCAAATCAGTCATAGAAAATGCATGGTTCATCGCATCCTTCAACGAGGCAATCTCATTCTTTGAAATTCCTGTAATCAGAAGGTCATCCACATACAAGACAATAATCATCAAATAACCATGAATTAGCTTCAAATAAACATTAGGATTAGATTTGCATCGAACACAACTCAATGACAGTAGAAAGCCATCAATCTTGGCATACCAAGCCCTGGGGGCTTGCTTGAGCCCATACAATGATTTCTTTAACCTACACACAAAATATGGATTAGAAACAAACCCTTGAGGTTGCTACATGTAAATATATTTAGTAAGATCTCCATTTAGGAAAGCAGACTTCGCATCCATGTGATGTACCTCCCACTACTTCGACGCTGCAATGGCTAAGGATAGCCTTATGGAGTCCATATTTGCCACTGGTGCAAAGGTTTCATTGTAGTCAATACCATGTACCTATGAGTATCCCTTGGCTACCAATATTTCCTTATATTTCAAAGGTTAACCATCAGTAGGAAACTTAGTTTTGAAAATCCACTTACATTGAACTAGCTTCCTCCCTGGGGGAATATTAACCAATTCCCAAGTGTTGTTCTTCTGGAGTGAGTTGAATTATTCTTTCATGGTTGTTTTCCATCTTGGATCATGTGATAAATATTCGTATGTATGTGGGTCTAATTCAACCATCAAATAGCACTTCTCTACAAACAAAGGGTCTTTCATACACAGGGCACTCTCAAACTAAGATCTAGTCCTCCTAGGATCACTAGGATTTCTAGCTAGTTCCCCAGCTATATGAATGGTATTTTCTACCAATTTTGGTCTTGTAGGACTATCAAGATATGCAATTAAATCATCATTATCATACATATCAAAATCATCAAACGCATTTGTCTCTCCACTTACATTCAATGGTTCTGGTGGTGAAGGAGACTCTCCAACTTCAACTACTGCTAAAGGCTCTTCTTGGAATTGAGCACTCCTTTCAATGAATTATTTGTTTGTGCTCAAGTTGATCGGCTTGTACCCTTTTGAATCTTCAGAATACCCAACAAATAGGCACTCTTGGCTTTGGGGCTGCAAAGCCTTTCTCTTTTTTGTTAGAATTCTAGCCCAAGCCTTTGAGCCAAAAATCCTGAAATGGGTCACATCTGGCTTGTGCCCACTCCAAGATTCAAAAGGAGTCATACCATCAATTTGTTTATGAGGAACCCTATTCTAGATATAGGATGCACAGTTTATAGCCTCAACCCAAAACTTTGGTGGCAAAGTCTTAGCCTCCATCATACAGGTTGCCATCTCTTTTGGTGATCTTCTTCTTTCTTTCAGCAACACCATTTTTATGTGGTGTGTAAGGGATTGAATTTTGCATCTGAATACCTACATATTTACAATATTGAATGAACTTATACTTGACATACTCACCATCATTGTCTGAGACTTTGAAGAGGTCAAAAACATCAGACTTACGCTTCAAGAAGTAAACCCAACAATACCTAGAAAAGTCATCTATGAAGGTCAGTGCATATTTGTCTTGACTCATTGACATATGAGGAAATGGACCAGCAACATCACTGTGGATCAACTCAAGAGGTGCAGAGATTCTCTCATGACTAGCTCTCTCAAATTTATGCTCTGGGTGTTTTCCTAGGATACAACCTTGATAGACTCCCCTGGAAAACTTAATCTTTGGTAACCCTATGACCATTTCTTTTTCACTTAGATCATAAAGATACTTATAGTTAAGATGGCCAAATATTTCATGCCAAATCTTGCTTGGCTCATTAGAATGAATCAGAAAAGTAGAGGGGTTTCAATAGGGTAGAAAATGTGAAAACATGTATACCTTCGAAGTGTGATCTACAACTCCTTTTGCAATGACTTTACCATTCGATATCTATGTGATCTCAATATCATCAGGGGAGAATATGACCTTATTTGGAGACCTTATGTGAGTCATCTAATACACTGACAAGAGGTTAGAGGCAAGACCTGGAACATACAATACATTACTGAACTTACCATGGTCAAGATCAATCCTTCCTTTCCCCAAACTGTCAGTGAGAGAGTCATCTCCCAACACTATTGGTTGACCTTTCGACATGTCAAGAGAGGAGAATACCTCCTTGGTTGAAACCATATGTCTTGAAGCTCCAGAGTCTATGATGAAGCTAAGTGAGCTTGATGTGCCAGCAACTAAAGCATGTACTCTCTCTTTATCCTCTAAATTTGATCCTCCTTCCCTCTTCTTTGAGCAATCAGGAAGGGAGATGTTATTCTTCTCCAGGATTTGGGTCAACATGTCAATTTTATTCTTCATGCAGGAGCTTTTAGGATGATATCCCTTACTACAGTATGCGCACTTGCTCATTTTTCCTTTGTTCTTCTTCTTCTGGACGTTCTTCTTGGAGCCTTGGGGCTCCTCTTGAGACTTGTTCTTGTCTCTCTTTTGCTCAGGTGGCTTCTTAGCTTTCTTCTTTCCTTTTGAATCCACCCTCAAATCTGTAGCAACCAAAGCTTGGTCTTTGGAAGGTTTGATGGTTCCCATGATCACTAGTTTATCTTTTTCTTGTGTGAGGGATTTCATGAACTCTGCAAGCTTAGGAATCTTCCAAGCTCGAATTGTCAAATTAGTGGCATGGAAGGTTGACACAAACACTGAATTATCAGGGCCAAGCTTCGAGAGTATGGCCAAAACTAGTTTCTCTTCCTTATTTTCAATTCCACACTGTTTTAGCTACAAAACAAGGGATTTAAACTTGGAAAAGTAGAGTTGCATGGATTCAAAGCTACTGGGACTCAAATAAATCAATTCATTCTCGATTTGATGTCCTCTCATCTCATCTATCTTACCAAAAATCTCTACAATATTCTCCCACACTTCATCAGGTGATGCCAATCCATCAAGATGGAAGAGGAGGTCTCTTGATATGCTCAGACACAAAAGACCATAGGCCTCATCCCTCCTCTTGTGCCATTTAATTTTCTCTGCATATGAATTGGGCTCTACCTCATTTTCCATAGTCACCCTGTAGAGAAATTTTGCTCTCAATAGTATCTCCATCTCTGCTTTCCATTCAAAGAAATTAAATGGAGTCAAGATTATCTTCTGAGATATATCCATAGCTCAAAAACTATGCCCTTCAGTGAGTAGAATATGCTCCCAGTCAAGATGTCAAACCTAAAATAGCAATATGGAAGGAAAGAAATCAATATACAAAGGCTTTGATACCATGTGAAAATTGAACCCAAGTGATAGAACAATTGCACTCACAAAATTGCTAATCAAACATGAAAAATTACAAACAAAGGAGACTGAAATTGGAGCATAACACTAATATGTATTGAATAAGTGTAAAATAGACAACATTATGAATTCATAAGCTGCTGCAATATATAATTACATGAGAGATTTGAATGCATAAGGATGCCATTCAAAATAGTCAAAAAGTAGGCTTACTAAATCTAGTCAAATCGCCCATAGGTGCATAAAGTAGTTTCCAAATCCACTTAGAGGCTCATGAATTGGAAAAGTCAAGTAGGAAAGCTAGGAAGGGATGGAAAGACAACTCATAGATGCTTTTATTAGGAGAAAAAAATGGAGGATGATGAGGGCAAAAAACAAGTCAACTAAACCTAGTCTTACTTTCCCTTTTTCCTTAAATCTCAATAAAGAAGGAAACTTAGCAGAAAAAACAGATATGCGCTTTGGAGGATCTAGAATAAAGTAGACATGATAAATATGGTTTCCAGGAGGTTTCCCAAGTGATCCATGACTCATTTTTAGCAAGTTTGACTTCTATGGCATGTGGAAGACAACTTGCATAGAGTGGAATATAGGAAACTAGGAAAATAAGACAAAAAATGGATTAATTAATGTCTAAGGTAGGTAACTATGGGTTGATTATTCTAACACAATGCATTGTTAAACTAAGTTGCAAGGTTAGAATGTTGGATTGGTGTTGGCCTGAATGGCCAATTCTATTCAAAGACTTCGATTAGCAGGTCAAATTTTTTAGAAGAAACCTTCTTTCGCAATGGTTTATTCCGCACGCGAGATGCGGAATGCGGAAGACATACTTTGGTGGATTTGGACCTACAAAATTTCCTTTCCGCAATTGCGGGATGCGAGATGTGGATATGTCATTTTGTGTATTATGACTTTCTGCATTTTTTTTTTCCAACGTACCTTTCCGCAATCTATGTGATGCAGGATGCAGGATCCGGGATGCGGGATGTGGCATCGCAGATTCGATTTCCACAATTGTCATTTTTGCATGTGGGATGTGGGAATGCAGAATGCGGAATGTAGGATGCAGGATCGTGGTATCATGATTTCCATATTTCCCAATCCCACAACTCAAGTTTTCCACGTCGTCAATATTTGTGAGATGATTTTGAGCCGTTGATTTGATTCCGGATGTGGAATCCTTTGAGATCGTTGGTTTCCATCACTATTTTGCTCCGTCGTCTAATCTCCTCTGAGATGTTTCCTTGCATATCATCAAACTGATCAATGGAATATGGGAGGGAGAATAACAGTGTTGGAAATGTCGAGAAGTAGTTCACAGCCATGCCATATGTTTCGATGAATAGTGAAGGTTCTCGATGAAATTTTTTAATTCCGCATGATAATGGGGTATGGGTACGCTACATGAGGTTACAATATCCAAACATATTATTATTTCTAGTCAGTATCTAGTGCATTTATACCTAGGTGGATTTACCAGTTACTTGATCAAATTACTTATATATCATTCAAGGTCCCATGTCAATAAGTAAGGATAACATAAGGATAAAATAATTGTACTAAATTATTCTATTTCCATAGACTCTCTTATGATTCTACACAAGATATTTTCTCTTTTATCTGCTATTTATAGCTACTGGCATGATGATATGAATCATTATTTTTTCTTGCCTTACTAAGAGATCTATCATATGCATTCAAACAATTATTTCTTGTTTTTTTCTTGGTTGGATTTATGATCTCTCTTCTCATGGAGATCATATGAGCTAAAATTGCAATGGTGGTATGCCTTACAAATCTACTTTCTTAATTGGAATAGCAATTAGGTAACCTAGGATATTATAATAATGAGAAGAGATATACGATGTTACATTTAATGTATATTCTCTCCATAAGTTTGACAATTCATTAATGCATTGGTTAAGGTCCTACATAGAGAAAACCTACAAGAACCTATATAATCCTTTGAAATATTAAGAATTTTTATCATTAGTACCTCTTCCAACCATATGAAATTATTATAATGATAAAAGCAATTTGAACCATTAACCTATGTTTTTAGACCAGTATTATGCCATTGAAACTATTATCCTAATGAGAATCTAATAACTTGCTTAATGGACCATATGAATATGATGTGACCCCCGTCTCCTTATAAGTATAATTTTTAACCTACAATGTTAACTCTCCATATCTTTATAATTATCAAACAAATTATAGGTATATACCTAGTATTGTAGGTGTTAATGATGGAAAGGACACCTTTCTAATTCCTACAACACTTGTTAGATGAATTAGTGAACCATGAAAATCTTGTAGCCAGATCAGAGAAAAACATGGCTATATAGATCTAAAATTTCATCTAACCTATCCTTAAGCATTCCCTTAACCATCATCCCTAACTACAAATGATTGACACCAAATGATGTAACATATACTACCTTGAATAATTGACATTGCAAAGGACGCAAAGTTGTCATTTATCTTGCACTAGTGGAGCATATGAAGTAAAATGATTGTGATCAACCAAATATTCATACTTACAATCCTTTGATGAATGGATTTCATAAGGAAAATTACTTGATACAAATAAGGAGGTTGAGAGGGTATACCATGAAATCGACTATGTATATTAGCCTATTATGGTGGATGACATGAAGATAAATGATGTAATAACCATGGCTTATAATGCATTGATTGTGAGGTTTATTTGTAGAAGGATGGGGGTAGTAAGTTTGTTTCAATGGATTCAAGTGCACTAATAATCATTTTTAGCTTACCACCTAAGGGATGCCATTTTCATCTGAGGTTAGATGTTGAGGTTACAATATTCAAACATAGTATTATTTCTAGTAGGTATCTAGTGCATTTATACCTAGGTGGATTTACCAGTTACTTGATCAAATTACTTATATATCATTCAAGGTCCCATGTCAATAAGTAAGGATACCATAAGGATAAAATAATTAAAATAGTCTATTTCCACAGACTCTCTTATGATTCTACACAAGATATTTTCTCTTTTATCTGTTATTTGTAACTACTGGCATGATATGACTCATTATTGTTTCTTTCCTTACTAAGAGATCTATCATATGCATTCAAACAATTATTTCTTGTTTTTTACTTGGTTGGATTTATGATCTCTCTTCGTATGTAAATCATATGAGCTAAAATTTCTATGGTGGTATGCCTTACAAATCTACTTTCTTAATTGACATATCAATTAGGTAACCAGGGATATAAGAATAATGAGAAGAGATATACGGTGTTACATTTAATCATGTGATTCCAATCTATAGCCTCCACCTCATTTATGTATTTGCATTGTTCAATGAACCATTTTAGTGGTCAAAGCGTAGTAGTTTTTCCAGATGCTTACATGGGAATTTCTATTTAATTAGGTCATTGAAGAGTCAACGATAGGTGGCATATGAAATTATTCAACCAAGTGATCTCTAATAATGTTATGGCCATTGCACTGCACCTTTGATTAATTTACTCACTCCCAAGTGAGATTTATTGAGCTCTAAAGGAAATGAAGTTCCCCATACCTTCAAATCCATTAAATGAGGTGATCGAAGCCAGTTCTAACTCCTCCTAAAAATACATTGATATGTTAAAATGGTGGTGACAACTTTAACATATTGATATAATATCATACTAACAACATATATTAGTTAGTATACGGGTTGGGATATCTCCACATTAGAAAGATATTTATATTTAATCCATAGAGCCTCCCTACGATGTAAGTTATAAATATCCTTGACAAGCAATAGAATAGAATCTAGAAACACTTGTGCAATAATTAAAATAACAATATAAGAAACTAGGACTCCCTAGCGCCATCCCCATACCATATTCTCTAATAAGGTTTAGCCCAAGGGGGTCTTCCTATGAGTCTAATAGGTAACAATATTATATTATACCTAGGATTATAGGCTCGTGTTGTGGTTATACATACAACAAATTTTCAGGGCCATCTAGATATAAGATGCTATAGATTCATGTATATTATCTTTTTCATCTTTTTTGGTTTTTATGTTTTTGAAAAAAAAGGAGTAACAAAGGGGTTGATTTCATCTTGTGGAGGTTGTACTCTTCATTTGTTGGCTGAGTTTGGACTGTGTATAGGCCGTGACATCATCTGGAGAGGACATATTCTTGTTTGTAAGGATGATTTTCTTTCTGTTGGCCACATAGAGTTATAGTTCCACATCTACGGTGATCCCCACGCTTCGTTTAGGAAAATATAAAGGGTTGTTATAGCCAAAAAGGGAGTTGCAATCCATATTGACACCTACAAGAATCTACTACGGCATTGTTGGTTAATCTCATTGTAGTCTTCCTTCTTGTTATGACTGAGCATAACGTTTCTGGGTAGTGAAGGAGGGCACTGCAACATAATAAGGGAGTCTGAGAGGAAGACGATTGGGTTGTTTTTAGGAGTTGGTAGGGTAGGGAAGACACCAAAGAAAAATTGAGACAGAAAAGATCACTTCCATAAATCATTGTGCATGCCCAGAAAGCTACATATTAGAGTTAAAGTAATTTCAGATTTGCATGTCCACGTTATAACTACTGTTACAGTCATTGTAAACTCAAAGTTATATGTATATGATATTTAGGGTTTATTTTCCTTGTTATCTATGCAAAGAAATATCTCTTGCATTTACTGTTCACTGTTAGCGCTACGAAAAATCAAGATCTGAAAATTATAGTCAATATTACACATATGATTGTGTTGATTTGCGTACATACTTCAAAACCCTTGAGATCCAAAACAAACTCTTTGTTTTAAACAGATTTCTGCACTATCTAACTTTCTTCTACAGCAGAATTCTAGGTTTTGCATGTTCCCTTTCGCAAAAGAATTCTTTCTAGAAGGCGGGAATCGAAAGTTGATTTTTTAACTTTCAACACTTTCGAAACAAGAGTTTCCACACAACGCTTCTTCCCCGCCATCGATCTCGATCATTGATCTATCAATTTCGCGGCCATCTTGAGTGTTTGTACAACTTAATTTTTCACCTAGTGAAATGGTTTTTTTATCATTCAATCAGTGTCCCCACAAAATCAACAATGGATTCTAAAATTTATTAAGCGTATTCCATAGATTATCACGCACATGAAAAAAATTTCAAATCTTGCAACTTCTCCCAGCGATATCACTATAAATTGTCGATCTTCCCCATGATCAATCCCCACTCTACGATATTGTTTTATTTGAGTGACTAGTTAAGGTTTAACACTCTACAAAGATTCACTTAATTTATCACTGACAGGATCACTTCTTCTATGCAATTTGGAAACTATGGCAATCCAAAGCCACAGATTTTATATACAAGGTTATATGGAGTGAATGCGATATGAATTCATACTTCTACAGAACTATATGAAGACATGAAATCCATCAAAACCACAAATAGAGTCTAATCCTCTATTCTTTATTCAATTCACAAAAATTCAAATACACACAGACAATTCTACTTGTTCACTCCTCGCTCGCTCTTCTGTGCACCTCTCATTCCTCCATTCATGCTATGCGTAATTTCTCTCCCTCTCAAGCTCTACATTAGAGGAAATTTGGGGTCTAAAATGGGACTTACAAGAAAATGCTCCAACAATAAGTTCTTGTGAGTTGGAATTCAAGAACCAATAGAATTCCAATAAAATAAGTCAACCATAATGGTTGAATTGACATATTTGTCATAAGAAAAACTACTATTTTTTTTCATATTTTGGACATATCTTCCTGTTTTTTTACTCAAATTTCGATCGGGAGAGCTCATTGGATGCAGAATTTTATTTTGCATCCAACGAGTGCCCACACTGCATACTTTTGACAAACCCCGCTACCCCAAAAACAAGAAATACCTGAAAAATGTGATGATGATGTCAACATCACATTTTTCCAGGTATTTCTTGTTTTTGGGGTAGTGGGGTCCATCAAAAGTATTCAATGTGGGTACTCATTGGATGCGGAATCAAATTTCAAATCCAATGAGCTATCCCGATCAAAATTTGAGTAAAAACACAAGGAGATATGTCAAAAATACGAACACAAAATGTAGTTTTTTTCTTTTTTCCTCCAAAATTAATAAATATTATTTTATTATTTTAACTATTATTTTATTATTTTCCTTAGGATTCCCATTTTAGACCTCAAAATTCCTCTACTGTGAGATAATAAAAGCTTCTTTGAGATATCCTCAACCCTCTATGACCTATCGTAAAATCTGTGAGCTAACCTAAGCTTTTGCGAGCCAACAAGCTTTGTAAGCTAACTAAGATGCTAAGAAAATAAATCGAACTGATTTAAATACAAGAGGATTATGTTTCCAGATCCTGTAACAAAGGAGTACAATCCTTATTGATCTCTACTAACCCTATGACTCACAACTAACTCAATCCTAACTATTACATGTGAAAAAGGATCTAGATTCCTTATCCATTTATTCAGCTTTTACAAAAAAAAAAAAATTACAAATGTACGAGACCCTAGGTCTCTTAAGAGTTCCCTTGACCTTGTGAAGTCATGAATTACTTCTACCTCTTGATCCTGTGCTCCTGCATCAACATATCTGTCGTACATTGAATACAAAAACCAACTAAGACTATTTGGAATAGCTCAGTGGTATTTTTGACAAGTGTTTTTACAAAATCCATTAACCAAATTACATAAGCAAATAAGCCAAAATAATTAGGAGGATTTGATTGGGGTCATTACAGTTTACTATTCAAAGCATATCCCCCTTGTATAAAAATTGAACCCTCTCACTTCCTTTAGATAAAGCTTGTTCATTGGTCATTGTCTCATCGTGTTAAGTGGAGATAAGAACTGTGTGAATGCATAGAGGAACCATGCACCATTCTCATTTTTTTACTCAATGGTTACTTGTGTTTTTCCAGTAGGCCTCAACCAGGAGTAGGTTCCATTCTCTCTAACCTCTATGAGATTTTCTCCCAACTTGGTAGCTAGCACATGGGTTAGAGGCATCAACTCAGGGGTTTCATTAGTTGCATAAATAGTCTAATAAATGGTAGCGACCCACGTACTAGACCTCACATAGACTACCATCCATACTAACAGATCACGACCTAGTCAAGCAGTACACAATTAGGCTTCCAACAAATTTACAAACCCTTCATACACAGGATTGGAACCCTTAATAGTACTCAAGTCACTTTCAGCCAGTCATGACAGTCCTAGAAGGCTTAAGAAATGTCACAATATCCCTTAGCATGCTCAAGATAGATCATGGTTTTCTATGGAAAGAATTAACAAAATTTACACATATGAAAATGATGCAAATAGGAAACACAAACTGAATATGAACACTGTGATGATTCTCAAAAAATCAAAAAAACATTTTTCATTAACACTTCCAAGAAACTTTACAAAGCTGCAATCCAAGCACATAGGCTTCAAAATGAAATTTGAACCCTTCCTCCTCTGTAGAAGTTACATTTATAGTGCAATTTACCCCCGAGACATATCTCGAAACAGGGCATCAAAATTAGTTACATTGCAGTAATCAAACCCAAAAGTACATCCTAAATCCTAACAAACTCTAATGTGGCATATGCATCATGCCCACAAAACATTTTGGGAAGGTACGTTGTGTTTCACGTCACCAATCAAAAAGGGAAATCTTGACATCTGGTTCTTTCTGGCTCGCTTGATGAAAACAACAACTCCAAGCATATGTTTAACAAACTACGGCTGACTCAATTGTTGGTGGGACTTCCATGCTGATGATTTCTCACTCTATGTATATCTTTCCACTATTGATCTGTACAGGTGGCCATCTCAAATAGCTCCTTTAGGATAACATACAGGTCAATCAGGGGGCTATGGACAACAGTAGGGAGATCTGATTTGACAGTCATGAATTGAGCTAGCAGCTCAAAGTCCTTGCTGATTTTATCGATGATTGCCTCTCCCTTTATCCCACCATTCATACCCTCAAAATTTGCATGGTTTAGTCTTTCCTATTTTATCAATTTGACATATTTTCTCTGAGGGATCAGCTTTCCCTATGGACCCCAAAACTCAAGAAACCCTTTCTGAAATAGGGGTTGGAACAATTTTTTGAACGTTTCTACCCCTTGTTGAATATGTTAATCCTAGTAAGTGCATTCTACAACATGTTGTGCTTAGTGTTCATCCTCCTTGCTGCCACCAAAACTGATATCCTGTTAGTAATCCCTAAAGTAATTAGTTCTTCCCCAGAGGCTAATTTTAGAACAACAATTGCCTTCTTGGCCTCCTCCCTAGGAATTTGTGTTAGACTTTCCTACGGGGATTTACATCTTCTGCTTGCTACCATAGCAGCCTGTTTATGCTCATCCACCATGACCAAATGCTTTTCTCATGAGGGAATCTCCTTTATCACTGCATCCCTGAGAAAATGTTTATCCCCCCACAGAGGAATTTGGCCTATGACCCTTTCCTTAAACTTGGTTACCTTCTCTTTGAGTTTCCTGATCTCTTCATCAGAGTCTTCACTTTCTCTAGTAGTGATCCTATCCTTGGGCTCTTGATTGGCCTCCTTCAATTGAGTTACTTCCAGGTCCTTCAGAGACATTTTAGACATATCTTTGATCACCAAAGAAGTGGGTGATCTATCTTAAATGGTGTTATAGTCATTTAATTTATCAATTCTCTTCTGCATATTTTGCTTCTCTTCTTCCCATGTCCACATGTCAGCCTCCATCATAGTAAGGCGTCCTTTCAAATCCAAAAATTAATGTTGCAATGTATCAATCTCCCCTTGTAACTGAACGGTCTGAGAAGGTAGTTTGATGTCTTTCATAGGTGTCTTGCTTATCTTTTTGTAATCCTGTATCTTGGTCAGCGGCTTATAGGGTCCTGAAATAGCCCAATTTTTAACACACCTATTATACCCTTTTTCCTTGTCCTACTTCATTCCTACACACCAGACATATGTTTTCCCTCACATTGAGCCTGAAATCTTTACAGGTATGATTAATTATCGTTCATTCTATTAATTCCTAATATTGATATGGTTAGAAATGTGTCTCTTGAATTATGCTAACACGTTGTGATTTTATAAAGATATTTCAAGCTTTGAAGAACACAGGTGTAGCAGCCCGAGTGGTCTGAATAGAAGATGAACTTTTAGTACCAGCTGTTACCTACCAGTCCCAGCTCCACGCTTTGGACCCAAATAGAGGTCATCATTCCATCCTTAGCTGCAACAGACTTAGCTGTGATGGTGTGCCGCTGCTTAAGGCATAACTACAATAGACAGAGCATCTCTTATTTAATCGGTTTCGTTTATTCACTAACAACTCGAGCAAAAAGATTCCATGTATTCTCTACTTCCATTCAATTTCACTCATAGTTGTAACAACTCGTTGTAACAAGGAAGCCTGAAGATCGTAGATCTTAATGGCTGCCCAATATTAGTGGGTGAAGGTTATGATTGTTTATGTATAAATATGGGGAGGCATTTTGAGCCAAGGGTTGGTTGATTATTGATCAGACTGCGTAAGCTGTGATAGGGAGTTATACTTTGTAATTTTTTATTTTAATATAAGGAGCAGGATTCTTCAGACTTCTGCATTTTAACTTGGGCTAATCTGAGCGTCTCTATTCAAAGTTTGGGCTCGCCTTCCCACCGATATCACCGAGTTAATTAGATGTTTTGATTATTTTGTTGTGTGGTGTGGAAGTTATAATAGCTGCAACAGTAATGGTTAATCATTGTGTTTCCTTTGATGGTCAATGTTTGCATTCCTCTTAAGTTGTAGCAGTGTGGTCTGACAGTCGACTGTGTAGGTTATTTTCCATTATGCATGTGTGCCAATAGCTGTTACAGACAAGCTCAGCTCCAATTCCTTTTAATTAATTATCTTTCTCGGGTTTGTTAATTCAATCAAATTATAGCTTAGAGTTTCTTTGGTTCAATTACTGTTATTTCCAATTCTTAGATTAGTTGAATTAAACTGGTTATGACGAGTTCGCATATAGTCTGATAATGTTAGGATTTAAATTCTTGCAAAAGTAAGTCTAGTTATCTATTTCTAGATTCGTTAATTGTTGGATTGATATTGTAGGAAGGTAATTGCATTTCTGAATTCTTAGGTGGGTAATTTAGATTAGTTTATCTATGAGAGGAGTTTTGCTGAGCATATAGGTAGGACAGTTAATCTTTAATTTATTTAATTAGCTACTTAGTGTTTATGCACAGAAAGTGTGAATTATCTTTGAAATAAAAAGAGTTCCATGGGTTGAAAAATTATATTGAGCATTATGTCTGTTAGTTGTAATTAACTAGCATATAGGGTGACCAACATTTTGGCATTGTTGTCGGGGAAGATAATTGATAGACACAATAGTAGTTGTATTTACTCATTTTCCCTGGAGTTTTATGGTCCAAAGTCAAACTAGGGTTTCTTTATCGAATATCTACCCACTCAAAAATTTTGATCGAGGGCTCAATAGATATTCCCTAGGGAGGAAAAACTTTCTATGTAATCACATTTCCAAAAATCCAACTTTAACAAAAACCCTAATTTATTGTCAGAGGGAGAAGAGAGAGAGTTTCACCTTGTGAAAGTTGTCATAATCAAGCTAGCTCTGATACCATGTTAAGATTCAATATGCTAAGATATATGACATTAGTATTCAATTCAATTTCACAACAATAGCATATACAAGATCATTGAAAGAAACACAATCATAAGATAAACGTAGATTTATCCTGGGAAACCCTCTACGGGGAAGAAAACCCAGTAAATATTCCTCAATATAGATAATCAAAAGTACAAAGACAAAACCTCAAACAAGTGCTCCTTCTCCTTGGAGATATATTTCTCTCTCTCTCCTATGTGAATTACACTAGTGAGTGTGTGTCCAAATGAGGAGCACATCACTTTTATTTATACTTTATCTTCCACTTGACTTTTTCACTAACTAGGTCAGCTTCAACAAACTTAGCTAGGTTGACTTACCTAGGAAGACTTAAAACAATATAATATTACTTTTTGGAGTGTTCTATCGACCCGAATTATAAGGGAGGTTTTTCCTCGTGACTATATGATGAACAAATACAATAATAACATCCCGATGGAGGAATAAAACATCTCTAAATAAATTACAATAATAAAATACAATATAATATTCTTTGAAGTTACAACATTTCAGCAACGAGCTCTTTATGGGATTAAGCAGGCATATCAAGCATGGTACTCGAGGATTGAAAATTATCTATGGGAGATGGGATTCCAATGGAGTGATGCAGACCACAACCTATATTTCTTGTCAGGTGAGCTTCCTCTCATAGTAGTGTTGTATGTAGATGATCTCTTTCTTACAGGATATGAGAGGTTGATTGACGAATGCAAGTCCAACCTTGCAGTTGAATTTGAGATGAAAGACCTTGGGTTGATGCATTAATTTCTATGCTTGGAGGTTTGGCTGAGATATGGGTGCTTCTTCATTGGATAGGGGAAGTATGTAGTGGAGATCTTGAACAGAGTTAGGATGGTGGATTGCAAGCCTATGTCCATACCTCTAGTTTCCAACTAGAGGAATATTTATGCATCAGGGTCAGATGGGTTTGATCCTACAATGTACTATCAACTTATTGGATCACTTATGTATATGGTCAACACATGTCCAGACATTAGCTTTGTAGTCAACTCTTTGAGCTAGTTCATGGTGGACCCTTGGAGAGTGCATTGGATGGCTACAAAGTACATGCTTCGCTACATCATAGTTATAGTGGAGTACGGGTTGGTTTATGAGCACAGGGGGAGTGTTAAGATAGCATTCTTCATAGATGTTGAGTGGTAAGGATGAGTCAAAGACCGGAAGATCAATTCAGGTTGTTGCTTCAGCATTGGGTCAAGGGTTATCTCTTGCTTTAGTAGGAAGTAGAAGGCAGTTGCATTGAGCTCGATAGAGGCTGAGTACATGGCATTCAGTTTTAAAATGAAATAGGTCTCCTCAAGCATAGTTTACCTTTTGGTTTCAATCTTTCATAAAATGAAACCACTCCCAAGCATAGTTCTTTTTCTATGTCAAGCTCATTAAAAAATGAAATAGGTTGTTTCAAGAAAATTTTACCTTTTGGTTTCAAGCTTGCATAAAAATGAAACCATTTTTTAAGAAAAGTTTATCTTTTGGTTTCAAGCTTGCATAAAAATGAAACCATTTTTTAAGCAAAGTTTACCTTTTGGTTTCAAGCTTGTATAAAAATGAAACCATGTTTTGAGCATGGTTCCCATTTTGTGTTAATCTCGTTAAAAAAAATGATACGAATGTCCTCGAGCATAGTTATTTTATGTTTCAAGCTTGCATAAAAATGAAACAGGTCCCCACAAGCAGAGTTATTTTATGTTTCAAGCTTGTGTAAAAATGAAACAGGTTACCTTGAGCAGTGTTTATTCTTGTTTTCAAGCTCGTTAAAAAATAAAACTGACCTTGAGCAGAGTTCATTTTTCATTTCAATCTTGTTAAAAAATGAAACAGATTCTTCCATTGCGTCAAGACTCAATATTTGAAGCTTAATTTCATTTTCTTATAAAGCAAATGAAACAAAGCTTGGGGTAATATACCCTAACTCTTTATGTTGGTATTAAACTACTTGACAGTTATACTAGGGGAAAGTACCAACCACTAGACATCATGATGGGAAAACACCTATCCATGGGAGTCATTTTGAGCAACTTAGTTTTAGTTTCAAGCTTGTTAAACCATGAAACAACCCTTTGAGAATAGTTCATTCTCTATTACAAGATCGTTAAAAATGAAGCAGATACTCTGAGCATTCTTTCAACTAATCTTTGAGCTCGTTAAAAATAGTAATATGGTGTTGAGCTTACTTTTCATTTTTCGTGCTCTAGTTAAAACATGAAAACTGGTTTGAGCTTACTTTATCATTTTTTCATGCTCTGGATTCAAACATAAAAAAGGTTCCGAGTTCCTTTTATACCTTCGGCGTGCTTGTTAAAAACTGGGTGAAGAGGTAACGAGTGTACTTTTATTGCTTTTCAGACACATTAAAATTGGATTATGAAAAAACAACCCTAATAGAGTCCTCTTTAAGCTCTGTTCGGACTCTTAAAATGTAAAAATATTGTCGAGTGAACTCTTCTTCTTCATGCTCATAAAAGGACCTGAAGATTCATCTTCCTAGTGATAGTTTACCCCTTTTCATACTAGGGGCACTAATTACAAAAAAATGTATACTCCAACCAATCATGCCTGGAAGAGTTCTCTTGGGAATTATGTTATACTTTGTTGGGCCCTAGGGACTAAATCATACAAAAAAGGACCCTTTGGAATCTTCTTCTATTTTCGTTCAGATTCTCTAAACATGAATGATGTCAAGTTCACTTTCAATGGACTCGTTAAACTAAACACTGGGAGACCCTCTTTTGGCAACTAACCCCTCATTTCTCAGGTTCATGAAATATATGAGAATGAACTTATCTTCGGATAAGCTACAACAAGTGTTTGTTACCCTCTTTGGACTCGTAAAAATTAAAAGAGATAATCATCAATCATGATGGGGAAATTAAGGGAAGGTAACTATTTCATTTTGCAAATAAATGGCAGTTATTAGTCACCTTTTGAACACGAAACTTGTATGCATTTCATTCAGTCAATTGGTTATTCATATTGCTTCTTAATCGATCCACTTTCACTATTCATGTCACTCCTTTGAGTCTTTCAAAGAATGCATCGTCTACTATCGCATTATGTCTTGGTATCCATCTGGTCTAAGTCAATGCGGCCAAGTCTTCATTCATGCTGCCCGATGTTCAAAGGAAAATTGAAAGCTTACCTATTCAAGTAAAAATAGCCTTTATGTCAATACCTTTTGATTCAGTCCTATGGTTACATCATACTCAAAATTCCAGAAATTTGTTCTGAGTTTCATGTCGTCGATGTGGGATTCATCATGGCCCTCCTTCGATGAGACTACTTATGTAGACAGCAGATCATCATCCAGAAATTAGTCTTAGAAACAAAAAGATAGTACCCTAAGAGTTGTATGCATTAATGACAAATTCTCTCACTCTCAACATAGGTTCACATCATTGACCTTTGATTGAAATATTTGATAGACTGTTCGACATAAAATCATCTATTCACACTTAGAATATTGTACTAGGGTACCTTGGGAATCATTGACATCAATGGTGATCTCCTTTGCACTTGTTAATGATTCTCATCACTGACCGGTAATCAAGTGGTTTCTACCATGTTTGACATCAAAACATTGTAATCACATGGATAGAATCATACTTTGGGGAAGACGAGCTGAAGACACTCGAAGTTTGTTAAGTTCTCCTTGCTTTCCCCGGGTTTTGATGGAGTATTTTGTATAATTCCTAGCATGGATCCACATTTGTATAGTCACGGTTGTGCTCAACTTTGCGTCTATTTGACATAGATATACATTGTATGTCTAGTAACTATGTCCAAGTTTGAGTCTTCTTCGCATGGATCTACGTTGTATTCTAATAGCCATGTTTATTCATTTCCCTCATGGATATTCCTTGTATTGGTCTGCAACCATGATGAGTAATCATTTGGTTATGAGTGAAAAGTATTAATGTATTGCAGAAGCTTGGTTGATGATGATCTTCGATCAAGCGATTTCTTGGCTCAAAGTGATAACTTTCTCTTTCAAATATCTTGCGTATCGTATCTCTCTAGCCTCATGTTTTGGGGGGGGATTTCGTTACACATAAATCTCATCACCATCATGTATTGAGGCCTAAAACATCAAAATTTGCCCTCGAATCCCAAAATGTGAAGTTTGATAGTGGCCCAGACTCCTATTTTCCATATTTGAGTCCAACACCACCTTTGCCTTTAATGCAAAAGGTGTTACCATCTTCAGTAATGCCCATTGTCTCTTGACAATAATCGGTGCCAACGCATATGTCCCTTAATCAAAGAGCGGTTCCACCATGGTAATGCTCTATCTACATGAAAGAAAAAGAAGTGCTCAAGTTAATAAGAGAAAAAGAGAAGATTTACAAATCTTCTCGAAGGAATACTTCATGGCACCCTCATCCCTACTCCGGCGGACCACCTAGACTCAAGATCCCCCCTAGTAGGATCTCGCTTCCACCTTACCCACCATCTTCTCAACCATCCCTATCCACCCAAGGCCTATAAAACCTGGCTCATACCCCATGGTTGAGAAAGAGAAAGGTTATGTTGCTACATTGAGATTCTGGCCAAATATAGGGTGAGTTTAGGAGGAGCAAGTTGGAGCTTTTGAGTACAAGGCATATCATGTGAAGGAGCATTACAACACTAAGGCAATGGTTATAATCTTGCTTCTTCATTTTTAATGCAAAGTTGGTTTTGTTAGCACTGGAATTGAACCAAAGGTTGAGGAAGGCTCACTCCCAGGTAACATCAGAACCACTTTCGAAGAGAGACCTGGCCTTATGCTCTTTAGAGAGGGATCTCTCACCAAATATTAACAATTCTAGATATGTACAAGTGAAAATATAAATTGTTTGTAAAATTAGTTGAAACAAGACATAGAACCATTGCGCGATGGAGTCAAGAAGTGTAACAAAAATGAACAGAACTTATGCAAGTGATTTTAACACATAGGCAAGATATCCATTCAGCCACAGTTAAATTATAATTGTCTGGTGAAAATAAGAACAAGAAAATACCATCAACACAGAGCATTTGAGAATGAATTTTGTATTAACTTTAGAAGAAAGCTTTAGTGGATATCTGAAACAACAGACGGAGCATAGAATGTATGAATTCCAAATTGTTATACACTTATTTTAGATATGAAAGAAAACATAATGGGAGAGATAAACTGGAAAAACATTCACATGAGAAAGGAAGAAACAAACTGTAACAAAAACAACACATGAATCCCTATGTAAACGTCGACTTCGGCTCTGCAACTTTATTTAAAACTCTTGAAAGCACACACTGCAAAATTACATCGGTTCCAACCCTTTCTCCTTCTTCAGGATATATATTTATAGTATTTCGTACTTCCCAATCCGAGGTTCAGGAATCAAAACTTGTTACAATTGAAAAACAACTTCTAAAAAACCCTAACATGACACATCGGCCACGATTTACATAAAAACTAAAAAATGAAATATGGATTGCAAGACAAAATATGCGCGAGATTCTTCCATGTTTTCATCCGGTGAGTGACAGCTGTACAAATTTCTGGGAGAAGTGACCATTGGAAGGGAGTGCTCACGGAGAAAACTTCCTGTGTACTGTCATTGCCACTTCTATGGTTGCGTTTTGAATTTGGTTGACCCGTATTGCTGAATAGATATCCATAGGTCAGGACCAGGCAAAGTCACACCTGTCATGTCTAATGCTTGTGCTTTGAGCTCCATAGTTTTTAGGTACGAAGTCTCGGGGACTTCGGCACAGGTGGCTTTAAAATAAAACAATAGTTCAAATTCATTGGCCAGCTTATCAAAAACGATCTTTCTTGACAATGATTGTTGCATATCTCCAAACTTGTTGTTGTCTAATTGGAAATGAAACAGACCTTCCTGATACTCCTTTTGAGACAATAATGTTGATGTAAATGTAACTTCGGAATGTATTCACCTATGTATCTTATGTCTTGTAGCCTGAGGTTTATTCCGGGATGTGTCTGTAATGTAATTGGGTCATTTCATGCCTCAATGTTTCGATCGGTAGGATCTATAATGTAATCAAGTCATGTCAAGTCATTGTGGTTAACCCTCCTATTGTCCAAGGGTTAAAGTTCCCGCAATTCCGGGGCACTAGGGTTATTAGACTCACCTAATGAAGTCGGACCTAGTTGGGTTTAGTCAAGTCGAGAATTAGTATAAATAGAGAGTGATCCTGTCTATTTATCACACACTCACTCACACTCAGTTGTAGCGCATAGCTGAGAAAGAAGAAGACATTGGGGATAGGAGGAAAGAGGTTACTGTTGTCGGGAGATCATCTTACTATTTTTGGGGTTTTACTCTTGGTGTTGATTCTATCTCTGAGGAAGTTGTGGGGTTTTATCCTTCATGGTTTCCCCAAGGAAAAACACTATGTTCATTGTCTCTTATGTTTGATTGATGTGCTTGTTATTCTCTCAATTGAAAGATCCTAATAATGCTAGCTTCATGTTAAAAATCTAACATGGTATCAAAGCTAACCTGAGAAGAAGACACTGTGCAGCTGCGGGAACTAGGGATTCCTACTTTTTGGATCTTCCTCCACATATTTTTAGCAAAATAAGGTTGGATTAACTCTCTCCCTTAGGGTGCATCTTTATGTCGAAGAAGAATCCAATTCTGAGGTTTTTCAGTTTTGGACCCGACACTACTGCCGAAAATTAGGGCTTTTCACAAAAGAGGAATTTTTTAGTGAGCCCAGGACTAGATTGATATCCTCCCCAAAATCAAAGTTAGGGATCAATTTCAAAGCATTTGGTTGGACAAAACTCCAAAAAAGAAAAACCCTAATATGCTCCTGAACCAGTATTGTAGGATTTCAACTCCAAATCTAGATTCGACATCTTGACCTGGTAAGATCTAAATATTTTGTATTTCCATTTGACGTTCTCAGTTAAAATGTCTCATCATACCAAGCTTGATGAAAAGCTTGAGGGAGATGATAACTTCCGAGCCTGGAAGTATAGGATCTCCCTAGTCCTGGAAGAAAATGAGTTGGACTCCTACATCAATGAGGAGGTTCCATTTCCAGAGGGAGATGAGGAAAAGGCCTTACATAAGAAGAAGTTGGTTATGGAAAAGAGAATCATTGTTGATTCTATGAAGGATCACCTCATACCACAGGTTTCCTCCCTCAAAACACCTAAAGCTATGTTTGATGCCCTAACCAAATTGTTTGAAGGGAAGAACATAAACAGGAAGATGACTCTAAGAAACCAGTTGAAGAATGTGAAGATCCAGAATGTAGAGACCATCCAGTCCTACTTCACAAGGGTTTCTCAGATCAAAGAACAATTGGAAGTAGTAGATGAAGAAGTAGAGAATGTAAAGATTGTGATGACCACCTTGAATGGTATCCCTAGATCATGGGACTCCTTTATTCAAGGGCAAGTTCAGCAGACTATGGGAAGAATTCTCTCAAGAATAAGCTCAGATATCAGCTCGAGAAGAGAAGATTGGAAGTGAAGATCAAGCTCTCATAGTACAATCCAAGAAATCTAGATCCAGCCACCATAGAAGTAAGTACTCTCATCAAAAGGAGAACTCTAGAGAGCCTAGAGATTTGTCTAAATACATTTGATATACATGTGATGAAAAAGGACATTTTTCTAGAGATTGTCCTAAGAATAAAGTAGCTCTCACAAGAAGAAGGGAAACAAGAGAAGACATCATGCTCATGCTGCGGAGGATGATGAACCTTCCACAAAGAGAAGCAAACAAGTCAGTGATGATTCTTCAAGTGATGAAGAATATGTTTTGATTTCCACTCTCACGGGAACTATCACACATGGAAGCAATGATTGGCTTATAGACAGTGGTGCTTCCAAGCACATGATAGGATTCAAGGAATCCTTTGTGAAATTATCTGAACATGAATCACCTCACAAGGTTAAACTTGGAGATGACTACCAGTATCCAATAAAAGGTAGTGGGGAATCTTCATACAAGCTAGTCTCTAGAAAGTCTATGATAATGAAGGAAGTATTTTTTTGTACCAGGACTAAAGAAGAATCTCCTCTCAATATCTGCATTAGATGCAAAAGGAATGAGGGTTTCATTTATAGATGGTCAAGTCACCATGTGGCCAAAAGGAAATACTATCAATGATGCAATAGTGATTGGGGAACAAGAAGGAGGCTTATACAAATTGAAGGGCCATCCAGAATAAGCCTTGGTTCATGACACAGTAGATCCAAATGAACTTTGGCATAGAAGGGTTGCACATGTGCATTACAAAGAACTACCACTTGCAAGCAAAGCTGTTGAATGTATTCGAGAAATTCAAGCAAAACATGACGAAGTCTGCAAAGGATGTGCGAAAGGAAAGAAAACAAAGAAGACATTTCCAAGTAGCAAGAGCAAAGAAAAAGGAATCTTGGAAATCATTCACTCCAATGTATGTGGTCCAATGTCATCAAGTTCTCTATGCGGGTATGTATACTATGTTTCCTTTATTGATGATTTTTCTAGGAAGACATGTGTTTACTTCATGAAGAACAAATATGAAGTGTTGAGCAAATTCAAAGAATTCAAAGCCTTGATTGAGAACCACACTGAAAAGAAGATCAAAACATTTTGATCAGATAATGGCGGAGAATTCACATCAAATGAATTCAAAGAGTTATGCAAAGACTCGGGGTTTAAGAGGGAGTTGTCCACTCCCTATAATCCACAACATAATGGGATTGCGGAAAGGAAGAATAGAACTATCATGGAAGCTGCAAGAGCAATGCTTCATGATCAAGATCTTCCTATGCATCTTTGGGAAAAATCAGCCAGAACAATGGTGTATGTATAGAACCATACTCCACACAGAGTACTTGAGAACAAGACTCCTGAAGAAGTATTCTCCGGTAAGAAACTAGAAGTCATCCATCTCAGAATATTTGGATGTCCTGTGTACATACACATTCCAAAAGAGAAGAGGAAAAAATTAGATCCTTCAAGAAAGAAGGGTATATTTGTGGGATACTCTGAAAGCTTGAAGGCTTACAAAATATACTTCGCAGGATTCAAGAATATTGATGTTAGCAGGGATGTGACATTTTATGAAGACATAGCTTACAATAAATCCAAAAAGAAACCTGCTGAAGAACCTAAAGAAGCATAAGCTCCTAGAATTCATGACACAACCATGAAATAAGAAACTCAAGAAGAAGATCAAGAATTGGAAGAACCACAAAGACCTATAGATCCACCTTTGGAGAAGAATCTTCATAATAGGAAACCTACTTGGGTACGAGAAATTGTCCAAGGTGCAGAAAGATATGGAGCTTCAGAAGAAACACCTAGAGGAAGAAAGAGAACTAGATCATGTTCTAGTTATGTAGCCTTACTATGTGACATTATTGATAAAGAACCTTCCAACTATGAAAAAGCGGTAGAACAGAAAGAATGGAAGAATTCTATGATTGAAGAGTATCAATCGATCATGAAGAATGATGTTTGGGATGTTGTCCCAAGACTAGAAGGGAAGTCCATTATAGCTTCCAAATGGATCTACAAGATCAAACATGCTACAGATGGAAGCATAGAGAAATATAAAGCAAGATTTGTGGCTCGAGGTTTCTCCTAGAAAGAAGGAATAGATTATGAAGAAACCTTTGCACCTGTATCCAGATACACTTCCATCATATCAGTACTTGCTATGGCTATGGTGATGAAATGAAAGATACACTAGATGGATGTCAAGACTTCTTTCTTGAATGGTGTAGTGGAAGAGGAAGTGTATGTAGAGTAGTCACTTGGTTTTGACACACATGATAGAGAGTCTCATGTATGTATATTGAAGAAATCCCTGTACGGTTTGAAACAGGCACCCAGGACATGGTACAGTAGAATTAATGGTTTGCTATCTAGTTTGGGATTTACCAAGAGTAAAGCAGATTCCAACCTTTACTACAACGTTGAATATGGAAGCCCAGTGATACTCCTACTATATGTGGATGATCTGTTTGTAACAGGTATGTATGGGTTGATTGCTGATACGAAGAGGAAACTTGCTGCCAAGTTTGAAATGAAAGACTTGGGTATGATGCACTATTTCATAGGCATGGAGGTGTGGCAGAATGTGGATGGAATCTTCCTTGGACAGGGGAAGTATGCAGTAGAGATCCTAAAGAGATTCAAGATGATGGACTACAAGGCCATAACCACACCTATGGAATTGAACCTAAATCTATTGATTGATGCTTCATCAGAAGCGGTTGATGCTACGATGTATCATCAGATGATTGGGTCCTTGATGTACCTGACGAATACGAGACCAGATATTTGCTTTGCTGTGAACACCTTGAGCCAGTTCCTGATAGATCCGAGACATGTTCACTTGATTGCTGCAAAGCATATTCTGAGGTACCTGAAGGGTATAGTTGACTATGGGCTCAAGTACAAGGCAAATCAGAAGATTAACTTAGAGTATTATGTTCATTCAGATTGGGCAAGAAGTGCCATCGATAGGATGAGCACTTCAGGATGCTGCTTCAGTATGGGATCAGGTGTGATCTCTTGGTTTAGCAGGAAGCAATCCTATGTGGCACTGAGTACAGTTGAAGCAGAGTATATTGGATCTTGTTCAGCTAGTTGTGAGGCAGTATGGCTGAGGAAGCTACTATCTGATTTATTTGATCTCCAGATGGATGCTACTTGTATACATTGTGACAACCAAAGTTGCGTAAATTTGTCAAAGAATCCAGTGTTTCATGACAAGTCGAAGCATATCGAGATCAAGTATCACTATATTAGGGATATCATGTAGAGAGGAGCAGTGAAGCTCCATTATTTTGCGATGGAGGAACAAATAGATGATGTATTGACAAAGCCATTGGATAGAGTGAAGTTTGAGTACTTCAGGGAAAAGCTTGGTGTTCTCCAACTTGATTTTTCCTCCAATGAAAAATGATGAAGACCGAGAGCCATTCTGACATGGTGAGAGGATTAAGTTCCTTCCATGGTCAGATGTAAGGACTGAGCCATTCTATCATGGTGAGAGGATTTGGTTCCTTCCATGTCAGATATGACTGCTAAGCCATTCTAATGTGACTGTAGTATTGGTCCCTACATGATCATATGTAAGGGATAAATTCCATTCTAGGAATGGAGGCACCTGGTCAATTACCAGGAAAAATCAATCTAAGACTGAGGGCCATTCTAAAATGAATGTAAGATGTAGTCTTACATGATCAGATGTGAGTGCATGGCCATTCTGATGTGATTGAGGGATGTGTCCCACTTGATTAGATATAAGGGCTGATGCCATTCTCTAGGAGAATGGAGGCAGCTGGTCAGTTAACAGAAATAATCAGTCTAGGACTGAGATCCCTTTCGATGCGGTGCTTTCAAGCATGGTCGGATGTAAGTGCAGAGCCCTTTCGATGCGGTGCTTTTGAGCATGGTCAAATATAAGTGTTGAGCCTTTTCGATGCAGTTCTTTTGAGCATGGTCAACTATAAGTGTTGAGCCTTTCTGATGTGATGTCTTTGGACATGGTCAGATGTAAGTGTAGATCCCTTTCGATGTAGTGTTCTTGCACATGGTCGGATATAAGTGCTGAGCCATTCTGGGGCGATGTGTTTACACATGGTTAGATGTGAATGCTGGGCCTTTCTGATAAGATGAGGTCAGATGTGAGTGTTGGGCATGCCTTTCTGACAAGATGAGGTCAAATGTAAGAGCTGGGCGAGCCATTCTGACTTAAGTGTCAAATATAAGTGCTAATGAAGACATACATGATGGGTGGGCCTACAACTAGCATGAAAAAGGGCTGGCTCTATAGAAATTCCTATGATGAGAAGAATCGAGAGATAGCACCATTGATGATGATCCAGATCAAGTAATGATCCAGATGCGATGATCCAAAATTGATGATGATCTAGATCAAGTAATGATCCAGAGTTGATGATGATACAGTGATCATCCAGCAGTGATCATCCAGTGTTCGTGATGATGCAGATTCAGTGATGAAGAAGACTTGAAGAAGAATATTACTTGAAGACGATGGTGACTTGAAGATGAAGAAGACTTGAAGACGATGATGACTTGAAGACGAAGAAGACTTGAAGATGAAGACAACTTGAAGATGAAGATAATGAGATGATCCAGTCAATACAGAGAAGAAGACTAGTGTTGAAAATTGCGTCGAAAGAATACCTTCCTAGTGAAGAGGGAGTGTTGATGTAATTGTAAATTCGGAATGTATTCACCTATATATATTATGTCTTGTACCCCAAGGTTTATTCCAGGATGTGTCTGTAATTTAATTGAGTCATGTCATGCTCTGATGTTCTGATCAAGAGGATCTATAATGTAATCAAGTCATGTCAAGTCATTTTGGGTAACCCTCCTATTGTCCAAGGGTTAAAGTCCCCATAGTTTCGAGGCACTTGGGTTATTAGACTCACCTATTGAAGTCAACCTTATTTGGGTTTAGTCAACTCGAGAATTAGTATAAATAGAGAGTGAGCCTCTCTATTTATCACACACTCACTCACACTCAGTTGTAGCACATAGCTGAGGAAGAAGAAGACACTGGGGCTAGGAAGAAAGAGATTACTGCTGTCGGGAGATCATCTTACTATTTTTGGGGTTTTACTCTTGGTGCTGATTCTATCTCTGAAGAAGTTGCAGGGTTTTCTCCTTTATTGTTTCCCCAAGGAAAAACACTGTGTTCATTGTCTCTTCTGTTTGATTATTCTGCTTTTTATTCTCTCAGTTGAAAGATCCTAATAATGCTAGCTTAATGTTAAAAATCTAACAAATAAAGGTCCCTTCTCTTCCCAGAAGAAAGGAATCCCTCTGTCTACTAGTGGTATGAATAGCCTGATAACCTCCCTCCTAGACCTTGTGCTCGATAATCCCTATTTTGGCTTGTACAGTTTCCACCATCCTATGCTTAGCAATTACCTTTCTATCCCCGAAGACGACAGAAACCTTGTTCTGGATGCCGTATCGATTGGCCAAAATCATCTGACAAGGCACTTAGGAAAGCAACGACATTTTCCCTTATTGCCACAGGTCTCCTCTGCACTTCCCCTAATACTATCAGAACCTTTTTCTTGGCATCTATCATAGCGTTCTCCTGGTCTACAATGAAATCTATATAAGGTCGGAACTTGTCAACCTATATAATGATTTGATCCTAGATCAAATGTTTAGAACCTTGCAAGGACAATTTACAAACTACATGCTGGCATAACTTGGCATTTTGTTGTGTCAATCCTTAGCATTTCTCTTCTATATTTTCCTTTTCTTGTCTCTCCTCATATTTTTCCTTTTCCAGTTCCTCAATCTGCTACTTTAATTTAATAATTTGTGTATCTTTCAGGCATATCTGGGACATTCCTCTACAAAGGGAACTGGTATCTATTTCCTCAGCTACACCTACGAACTGAATTTCACTCTCTGCACCTCTTCCTTGAAGCTCCTTCTCTTTCATTGCTAATGTGTCCTTTAATTTTGTTTCACTCTTCTTCAAGAGATGGATGTCTACTTCCCACTGCCTTTCCTTTTCCTCGAGCTTCAGTAGCTTGGATTTGCAATCGATAAGCTCAACATTCAATGTCTCTTTCTCTTTTTCAAAATCAGCCAACTCGTTTGTCTGAGTGAGCTGGGTAGAAGAGATTTTCAACTTCTTTTTTAGTATCTGGATCTCCTTCTCTTTATCGTTAAGAAATTTTTGACCCAAAACTCCCTGAGATGTTGGTCCCTCTATTTGCATTGCTTCATTTTGCAAATTGTTGATTTGGGCCTTAAGGGCCTTATTCTCCACTCTTACCTTCCTCAAAAGATCCAAAGTCTTTTCTTTACTTCCCTCTAGCTTGGACATCTGTATTGTGGTTTTCAGCAGTCTAGCTTTCAAGATATCCCCAGTTTATTTGTTGAGGTATATTATGTTAGTAGTGGGAACCTTTGCGAGGTTCACATTAACCTCTGACACCTTGTTTCCCATCGTCAGAGCTAAGCTAAGGGTGTCAGTGGCATGATCCATTACAGTATTTAATTCCACGTTTGGGTAAGATAAATGCATTACCTTTCTATATAGCTCTGATGTATCTTTAAAAGTTTTATCATCCCTTTCTCGGTAAGAGTCTATCTAGTCCTATTTGGATGCATACTTGTTTGGAGTCTGCCCATCAAATACATATTCTTGGATTTGCAATTCGGCTGCCTCAGGATCTCCTTGTTTCTGTTTTTTCTCCACACTCTTCTTCTTCATCTACCCCTTCATGTTACTCTTTTTAACCTACACTAACTGCCACCCCTATTCTATTTTTTGTTTTTTGGGCATGCTGGCCGTGTCCACCTCTTTAGTCTCCATAGGCTCTGGACCTCCTCTTTTCATTGAACTCACTGAATAGCTGACCAATGATGAGACATTCCCAGCTATTGCAACTACTTTGGACAATTCTCTTTGGGGAGAAGCTAATCCTGGAAGGGGTGATCCAGTGCTTCGTTCTATGCCGGTGTCCATCAAGGTAGGATTAGAGAAATCATCCCAGTTTGCTACTTTCCCGAGTCTGGGTATTTCAGTGTGTTGAAAAATATTTCACTTGTGAGCCTTCCTCCTTTTGAAAATTATTTGATGGGGGTCATAATTCATAGCTTGTTCCAGATAAAACCCCATGCCCCTGAGTAAGTTGGAAACTAGTGGTAAAGCAGCTCTGCTCCATACTATGTATGGTCCCACTTCCCAAGGGAAAATCAAATTTGAGCTCTTTTTATAGTTCAAGAAGTGCTCTTCCTCAACAGTGAATCTTTGTCTGATCAATTCCAAGAAGAAAACCCAAGCAGTTAGAAAAGCTGGCAGAATGTAGGGTTGATGCACAAAGTTGTACAATCTTATGGTTGTTATGAATTCTGTCAGGAACCAGTCTCCTATCCTCTTGCTATGGGAGAACTATAATATTTGCCTCATATCAGGAAACACCCTGGGTGGCCTTTCCTAAAAGAAAAGGTCGTATATTTTTTCCATCAACTGGTTCATGAATTTACAATATTCTATGGCCATATCACTAGTGATCTCCAATTCAGGTACTTGTAGGTCTTCTTCGTTATAAGCTATAGACATCCTCAACAAAAAGGACTGGAATCTGAATACTTTAGTGTCGTGGAAATTCACTAACTGATAACGAAGGTTCTCAGCCAGGAATTCATCAAACTTAGGACAGTAAGACTGATAAGATTGTTTGGGCAATCTAGGTTCGACTGGAAAAGTACTCAAGATGAACAATAGACTCAAAAATGACTCTATGACATAAGCATCGGTATCTAGACCTAAAAACCAACTGGCCAGGGATATACACCACTGAGTTTCTTCATTAAATTAGCTAAGGTCAATGGGGTATGACAAGTTGATGAATTCACCATTGGTTTTTGAACAAGACTTCAAGAAGGCTTCTTTACTTTCATCAGTAGACTCTCTGAAGAAATGTATAATACTTTCCTCTTGGTATTTTTGGGATATATGGAAAAAATCATCTGGGATGTGCAGGGTTTTACGGACGACAGAAGCCTAGACCGAACAAAGGATTTTGGACTTTGACTTATCCATAATGACTTCTTCAATGACATAGAAATTGTCTGCACACCATTCGACAAAATCAGGGCAATGGTGTTATAGCTCAAAATGACACATCTCTTCCCATGACCACTGTCCCATGATTCCGTCGCATGTCAACACTTCCATGATGACAATTCATGAAAGTCACTAAAAGTGACTGAAAAAACAACTAAATTGGAGGACCCATATATTGAGTTTTGTAACTCCATTTTCCCTCTTCTCTACATCGTTGGAAAGGTATTTCTGTTAGCTAAAACTTTCCAGAAGACAACAAAGTTTGAAAATGCCCAAAAATACCCTAAAAATGAGTTTTTTATGTGTATGAGAGTTTCCTTAAGGAAAGGAAACCCACGTACATACGTGAGTTGCTATATATAATAGTGGTATATGCCTTAAATACACAACTTTCTACATTGAAACCCACATATACCTTCTCGTGTACGCGACTATTGTCTCTGCAACCTGCATATGCCTCCTAAAAATGTCAAAAAAAAACGTATTTTGAAATTCGGGTAGTTTGGGTAGTTATGCAACTGACTCCTTCAGTTATAACTACTTTGTCTTCGACCCTAACTCTTCATTAAGCATATAAATATAGGTAGGGATGTCCATGATAAGATACTTGAATCTTTGCATTGTTATGCTAGAGGATTTGGAGCTCTCTTTTCCCACACCTTTTCCCTAGAAGCATTCTCCTTGTGTTGAAGAGTTTGGAGGCTGAGTTCCTTGGAGAAAAGAAGTAGTAGAACCAGAACAAGGTTTTGTGAGGTGCCGAACTTTAAGAGAAGGTATACTTGTACTTCTTTTCAAGATTAATAAAGATGTGATGTCCTTCTTCTTCCCAAATTATTGTTCAATGTTTGATTGAATATTTGTTTATGATCATATGATGACGTTAGTCAAATAATTATTTCATGTTTATTTGATTATCATTTCTTTATATGTGGTCATATTGGTTTGAGGAAGGTATAATTTGTTTTGCAGGTCTCTTGGAGCAAGAGGAGCAAGAGGAGCAAGAAGAGGATTGAATGGCTGCTTTGATCAACCTTCATTTGGCTAAGGTATGAACCATTCTAATCTCTAAAACTTGCTTATATATACTTGCAGAACCATTTGTATCCACCTTTCAACCCTAGTACATTGATGGCCTCTTAAACCCCAGCCATAGGAAATGTTCCTTTACAACAGAACTGGAGACTCGGTTGGGGAGATCCTTATCTGTTTGGGGTTTCTCTGTCTTTATTTCAGCCTTTTGCATTAGTTCCAGGTTCTTCTTTCCACTTAGGAACACCTTATAAGTCTGATAGCACACTTCCTTGCCTTCCTAAGGCATTTTTTGACCCTTTTGTGATTTTTTCCACCCATACATGAGTTGCAGACTAAACAGTCGCATGTCTGGTTTGGTACATGTGACTTTCTATACTGTCAACCCATGTACGATACACAACTTGTCAGTAATACAACCCACGCATGCTTATACATGTGACTTACTATATCGTCAACCCACGTATGACACGCAACCTGTCAGTAGTACAACCCGCATGTGCCCCTAAAACAGTGTTTTTTCCTCATTTTTTGTGGTTTTTTCTGTTGTTGTGAGCTGTATGGTAGGTCTTTTGGTGTCCTCTGCAGGTGCATGACTCCAGGGAGTTAGTTTCATCCATTTTGGTTGTTCTTTATCTATGTGGTAAGCCTGTTTATATCATTAGGGTTTTCTCTTTGCTCTTTTCCCCCACCTTCTTTACTTGGCATAATCTTTGGCTTATGTTTCTGGTCACCCTCTGTTAGTGATCTTTGTCTGAGTTCAGAATATTTTTTATGTTTGTTTCCTTCTTTTGTTGGTTAACTTCACTATGCCAAAATAGTTGACTTGTCTCTTATGCAATTCTTCCTTCCAAGTATGGTTTATACTAACTTAAGGGAATTCTAGAGTTTGTTTGGTGGTTGTATAGCAGAGTTCCTTTTGCTTTGTTCTTGTTATCTGCATACTTTGCTTTGTAGGTATTTTTTCTTTTGCATTTATAAAATAAAAATAAAAAGAACATATAGTGTTTTAATATACATGTAGATTAGGGTTTTGTTTCTAATACACTGCATATCATTATTTTTTTATTTTTTTTTTAAATTGTTCTTTTGTGGATTTCAAGTTTCTATTTGAAAAATAAAGAGAATACTTTTGCTTTTTGCATTTCATTTCTCTTTGCTCAATCATTTTGTTTCAACTTTGAGTCAAAACACCACATAAGTTTCACGCCATTTACCCTCTGACTAAAAACAACCCTTAAAATAAACGATATAATTTAAAAATTATTAGTAAGTTTTATTTTATAAGGTCATACACCAACTAACTCAGGCTAGACTTGTGGATTAGGGAGTTTCAACTTGCCACAAGTGTTAAAATTTCAGACGTACTTGGCCAATCACTAGGTAAATCCTCTTTTGTGTTGATTGTATCAGGGAAGCTCATCTCAAATGGGGATTAAGCACGAGGCTGTGTGGAGACTTGGACTGAGGAGATAACCCTCTAATTCCTTGTCGAAGTGTAGAACAAGGTTTTTGTGCATCTGGGGATTCTATCTTAGACAGGGTTCCAGGATTTGCTACCCTGCCCATGCGTACAAACTAGGCTTGTGACTTCCCCCCCATATTGTTAATATAGTTAAGGTAGCCTTTAGTCTCTCTGACATCTAGGGTTCATACACTGGTACACCAGAAGGCTATTTTTGGTTGACCTTAGACGAGCTTGGAAGATAACCCCGGTAGAAAGTGTGGGAGGGTAGTGGGTGATTCCTTCGCTTGTGCGTAAGAACATCTACAAGGATTCCAAGTAACTATCTGTCAAATTTCTTCTGGAAAGAAAATCTTATACCTATTTGTTTGTTTGGATTTAGGAATTTTAGTGAGTGTTGTGTGGTTTGTCTACACTTAGTGTGCCTTTAGGTGTGTGCTTTGTAATTTTTTTTTCCTGTCAAACTCAAACTTTGTATTATTTTTTGAAACTATGTCTAACACCCCTTTGAACACCAACCAAGATATCCCCATGCTAGGAACTCCTTGTACTATTCCTCTCACAGGGAATGTTGGTGTTCCTTTGATGGCCACCTTGAATCTACCTGGATTCACCCTAGGGATACCAGTGTGGTTGTTTTCCACTCCAACTATCCTGAATTCTCTTGATGCTTCTCAAGTAAGCTCCTAATATCAAGGGCATCAAAACACTACTTCCCCTTCACCTATAGTTGATTATCCTCCTCCTTCTACCTCATGCGGTGAAAGTACTGATACTAGTAACCGGTAGTCTAAAAGGAGTAAAAGAAGGAGGAATAGGAAGAAGGCACATAAGCAAGGGGGCACCCATTCAACCTCTATAAGTCAAGTTGAACCTCACCACCCAGCCTCTGTAATTCATGCTGGGGGAACCTATCCAACCTCTGTAGTTCATGTTGGATCTAAGCACTCAACCTCTACAAGTCAAGTTGATCTTCACCATTCTGCCTTTGTTGATCATGCTAGTGGGATCCTTCCAACTTGTCTAGGTCATGTTGGATCCAGTCACTCAGCCTCTCCATTTCATGCTAAGGACACCCGTTCAACCTATGATGTTCAAGTTGAACCTCCCCATCCAACCTCTGCAATTCATGTTGGATCCATCCACCCAGCCTCTGTGGTTCATTTTGGGGGCACACACTCAACTACTACAAAGCATGTTGATCCTAATAATTCAGTCTCTGTAGTTCATGCTGGTGGTGCCCATCCAACCTCTGCAGGTCATGTTGGACCTAGTCTTTCAGCCTCTGTGAGTCATGCTGGGGGCAGTCTCTCAGCCTCTGTGGTTCATGCTAGACACAATCAGTCAGCCACTGCAAGTCATGTTGACACTGTTGAAAAGACTAATTGTTAAAAACACAAGCCCAAGTTTCCTTGAAGATTTGTGAGGGAGACCACCTTACTTATAAATACCCTTCTATCATGGAGGTGCAAAGAGTTTGGTTTCATGGTAATCCTATTTTTGAACATTCTGAAGTATCTCAACAACCATCCTCTCTTAGTCAGGTTGGACCCAGTCACCCAAACTCTGTAGTTCATGCTAGGGGGGAAATCTCAGCCTCTGTAGGTCATGTTGAGAGAAAAAAGACATCCACTACTAGTCATGTTGACACCATTGAGAAAACTGGTCATTTGAAGTGCAAACTTAAGTTCCTTTGTAAGCTATGCGAGGGATATCATCTTACTCACTAGTGCCCTGCTATGATAGAGGTGCGAAAAGTGTGGTCCAAGACTCAAGATTTTCCTTCTCCTGAACAACCTATATTTTCTCAACAACCTACTCAACCTTTGGTTGATCAAGTGGTTGAACCAATCTCAGGTTTGGTCGATCCCACTCTTCTTTCAGAGAGTGATCCTGATGTGATTGAACCAATGTCATATTTGGTCAATCCCACTCTCCCTTTAGAGAGTAACTTTCACGAAGCGGTTGAATCAGTTCCATTGTCGATCAATCCCACTCTTCCTTTGGAGAGTGAAGTGTCTTAGTTGACTTCATGGTAATAGAAGGCCCCTTGGACTTCAATATGCTCCTTGGACGTGATTATGTATATACCATGCAAGTTGTGGTGTCAACGTTATTTTGTGTGATGTACTTTAATCATGGCGAAGAAATTGTCACCATTGATCAGTTGGATTTTCTTGATCCATCTCCTGACCCAACTAGAGACCAGTTCTTTCCTTTATTGATTCCCAGTGTTCCTATAGACACTACCCCGTCACAGGTTATCTATGTGGCCTCATGTCCTTTGCATTCAATTGATACTGAGAAGAAGCCTCTATTTTCATGCTTAACTTCTTAGGACTTGGTCCCAGAAGTTGACCAAGTGAGTCATCCTATCCATACTGTGGAACCTGCTCTCCACTCTATCTATCCATTTGAAAGTTTAGACATGTGTCCTATCTTAGATGATCTCCTTCCCTTAGATGAAGTATTCCTAGAGTCTTTGATACATTCTAATCTTATATTGGATGTCGGTTCAATTGTGACTAAGTCTAACCCTGATTTGCCTAGTAATCATGACCTTTCTTCTTATGTTGTTCTTGTTGAGTCTTTTGACTCTTTCTTTGAACAGCAATTCAGTGATCCTGATGAGTTTGATTCCTGTGATATTGAGTTTGTTCCTGCAAACTCTATCTCCATTGTTGATTTTTGCTCTCCTTATGAGGTTGATATTACTGATTATAAACACTCGAGCCTTGGTGCTATAGAATCTTCTTCAGTCGATTCTTCCTTGACTTTAATTTTTATAGAAGATAGCAAAGTCACATGTGGTTCTACCAAAGTGACCTGCATCGGATATTTTCTTATAAATATGATCCTAATGTTGTTGTTTCTTAGAGACAGGATTTTTAGTTGGATTCAAAATTGTTTACTGGCCTTGTCTTATTGTTTAAGCTGTAACTACATTTGCATGTGCCCTGCTCGCACTTATGAGCCTGATGCCTCTTCCACGCTTTTAGCTCATTGTATAAGCCCTCATCTTTGTTCTCATCATCGCTAAGCCTTGTATCATTTTTCCTTTGTATCTTGACACCTTTTACCTTGAGGAGATGTTCCCTAAGTGTATTTACCTTGCTCATGTTCCTTGCATTATGCATGGGTTTGTTCCTCGCGCTTGGAACTAGTTTCGCTTGCCTCTGACACTCGTCTCCTTGCATTTAGAGCATTCTTTCTGCTCTCCTTCAAGCTCATTAAAAATAGTAAGGAGGCCACGAGTTGACTTTTCCGGACTCATTAAAACTTCACAGGAAATATATTGAGTTTCTTTAGGCCCAGGTTTGACTCCTCAAAATAGACTTGACTGCCGAGTAAACTTGTCCATTTAGGCTTGTTAAGAATATGTGAATGGGCATCCACATTGGTGGTAAGTTATCACTTTCTCGAACCATGTGGAATAATACGAGAAAGGAACACTCTCTTTTATTCAGAATTGAGAAGAGTATTCTCAGGCATAGTTTTATCCCTTTTCTAGACCTAAGGGACTAAACTTATGGAAAAGGAACCCTCGGTATGAACTTAGTTTTCTCTTTTTCATTCTTTGGACCTAAACATGAAAAAAATTACAAGTGTACTTTATGTCTTTGTCATGCTCGCTAAACCCTAAAGAACAAAGCATCAATTTTACTATTGTAAGCCCCATTTCTCGTAATCAAATGGATATTTCTGAGTGATCTTCCTTCACACTCGTAAAACTCAGGCTATATGTTTCTTTTGAAGGAGCATTGGATAGGTGGTAATTTAACCTTTTTTGGACCTTCCTGACTAAGTACGAAAAAGGTGTGCCTTACTTCTTTGGAAGCTAAGAGAGTTATTTTGTGGTTTGTTTTATACTTTTCTGACCTTAGGAGACTAAATTGGACGAGAAAGCACCCCCCTGGAGTCTTCTTTGGAGTTTCCAGACTCTCTAAACTATGAAAACACCATCGATCATGTACTAGTTCAGGCTCATAAAATCCATGAATCAGTGCTTTATCAAGCATTCTTCTGTCTTTTCTTCAAGCTTGCAAAAACTGAATATGGTCCCGATTTTGCTTTCTTGGACTCATTAAACCTTTACAAGAAAGAGGGGAAGGGAAGTTCATTCACATGTTTTTTACATCATGGTAGAAAGTCTTGTTTCCTTGAACAAAGCACCAGTTTTGAGACTATCAACAGTTGGGTCCTGGTATTTCGACCTTATCCCGATTTAGAGTTTCTTACTCCTCCAGTTGGTCTCTTTTCCAATTATATGGGGAATCTGTCAATGTTTCCTACATTGTAGATTTGTGTCGTTGGTCCTTTTGTGTCAAAAGCTTCCTAAGTCACTTTTGTGTCATGCTCACTGTTCAAGGATTAAACCTTTGTCAGCCATTTTGTAGTTGCCTTGAACTTTTGTGTCGGCCATTGTTGTATAGGATAATGCACCTAATAACCTTAGGTCTGGGGTTACCAACATACTCAATTAATTGCAGACAATTGACTCTTAAAGCACAGAATAAGAAATAGGAAGATTAAAGGACTTACTTGTTAAACGAAGGTCGATCCTTGCTAATCTTCTTCTTCTCTGTTCCACTTCCAAAGTCTTCAGGATTGTTCCTCTTTCACCTGTCAAGAAACACTTTTCCAGATACAAGATGATTCATATATATATAAGAAGGTTAGACAAATCATATATAAAATGTAGAAACATAAACATTTATCAAACCATGATATATGAGACAAATATGGAAGAAGTAATCTCTTTATTATCAATAATGGAAAGAGTTAAGGTTACAACCCAACGTCTGAGACAAGGACTCCTCTGTCACCAAAGGATTCTGAGTTCACTGCTCCAAAGATTTCTGTATACAATCCACCAGCATAATTTTGCTCTCCAATTCTATATCTAACACCCTCCCCAAGGCCTGTATTTATATGGGGGAAATAAGGCAGTTTCGGAGGTTGAAGAGGTTGAGGCAGTTAAGGTGATTTAAGGTAACAATGCTTAACTAATCTCAAGCTAGTGCGTGTTTCTATGTTTAAATGCTAAGAGACACATTCATGGGTATGTAGTAGAGAAACCTATGAATGATTCGCGACTCATCATAAGGGCAACACGCGAATACATGGATTCGCGACTTGCATCAACCGGGACTCACGAATGACTCGCGAGTTGTACAATGGGAGAGTCGCGAATACAACCTAACATATCAAAATGGCAAAGTGAATAGCTGGATAGAGGAGGAATGTATCATAAGCAGCTCATCAATAGTACCCTGGGCAAACCTCAATCCATAGATGTCCTTTTGTGTGCCAACATAAGGAATTTCGGCACTCGGATGGAGAGATGCCGTTTAGGCGGATAACAGATGCCCCCTAATGTATGAGGTCAGAGGGAAACGATGGCCGAAATACATTATAATCAACAGCTTTGGAGAACTCAGAAATCCAATGGAGAAGAAAGAGTACCTGAAACAAATACATATGAAATTCATATTCAAAGTTACATCTGAGGATGCTATGTTCAATATACTGGAACACTAGCTCCTTTAACAATCTGCAAGTACATCATATAATACGGGTATAAAACCACGTATATTACAAAAGTGGATCAAAGACACAATATACAATGAATCTTCAAAGATATGGAAGCTGTGTATAGGCAGAGAACATAATCTTGCGCAACTTAGTCCATAGGGGAGGAACTAAGGTCTTCATAAAGGATCCCAAAGAACCAGTACAATCCAAGCCATGTGAATAAAGGAAGCTGAAGTCGAACATGGAAAGGATTCAACAGTTTGTCAATCAATAGAGGATAATTGACAACTGAAGCAAAGGAATTCACCAATAATGAAAGTGAATCGTGAGATACCATCATCAAAACTCTAGGTCATCATCTTCAGGAAGTGCTGAAATGGAACCATGCAGCGATAAGGAAGGAAATAGATCCTCCAACGGATCACAAGAGTGACTAGGAACTGGGCAAAGGAAGGGAGACACAAATCGATAATAGATGGAACAATGATGGGATCAGGCTATAGATCAGACATTGGGAAGATTCCTTAAAAAGTGAGCACACATAGAGATAACCCAAGGCAGTGTATAACTTATATAAAGAACAACTAGACTTATCTGTCATGTAGGAGACATGATCAGATTCCCCAGGTATAACAGACAAGAGGAGGAGTAAGAAACTCAAAGTGATACCTGAACACAAGTGGACACTGAAACATGGATATCGGAAAACAAAGAGTGCTATGTTCAAGGATGACATGCTGCCATTACTGAAAACAAGAGAAAACTTCTTCCTTACCTTCCTTGTTAAATTTTAACGAGTCCAGGAAATCCAACTCGGTTCCCTCTTCATTTGTTAACAAGCTTGAAGAGATGGGAAAATAGTGCTTGATAGTGTCCCCTCTTTCTTGTAAATTTTAACGAGTCCAAGAAAGCAAACTCGAAACCATCTTCATATTTTGACAAGCTCGAAGAAAAGAAAGAAGAATGCTTGATAAAGCACTGATTCGTGGATTTTACGAGCCCGAACTAGTACATGCTCGACGGTGTTTTCATAGTTTAGAGAGTCTGAAAACTCCAAAGAAGACTCCAGGGGGGTCCTTTTTCGTACAATTTAGTCTCCTAAGGCCGAAAAAGTATAAAACATACCAGAGAAGAACTCTCTTAACTTCCGAAGAAGAAAAAGCGCACCTTTTTCGTAATTAGTCAGGAAGGTCCGAAAAAGGTTAAATTACCACCTACCCAACGCTCCTTCAAAAGCAGCATATAGCCTAAGTTTTATGAGTGTGAAGGAAGGAAAGATCACTCGGAAAGATCCATTGATTACGAGAAATGGGGCTTACAACAATAAACTCGATGCTTTGTTCTTTAGGGTTTAACGAGCATGACAAAGACATAAAGTACACTCAGAATCTTTTTCATGTTTTGGTCCAGAGCACGAAAAAGAGAAAACTAAGCTCATACTGGGGGTTCCTTTTCCGTAAGTTTAGTCCCTCAGGTCTGGAAAAGAGATAAACCTATGCCTGAGAATACTCTTCTCAATTCAGTAGAAAAGAGAGGGATCCTTTCTCGTATTATTCCACATGGTCCGAGAAAGAGATAACCTACCACCAATGTGGATGCCCATTCACATATTCTTAACGAGCCTAAATGGACAAGTTTACTTGGCAGTCAAGTCTATTTTAAGGAGTCAGACTTGGGCCTAAAGAAACTCAAAATCTTTCCCGTGAAGTTTTTAACGAGTCCAGAAAAGTCAACTCGCGGCCTCCTTACTGTTTTTAACGAGCTCGAAGAAGAGCAGAAAGAATGCTCTAAAAACGAGGAGACGAGTGTCATAGGCAGGCGAAACTAGTTCCAAGCGCAAGGAACAAACCTATGCATGATGCAAGGAAAGTGAACAAGATAAGGACACTCGGGGAATGTCTCCTCAGGGTAAAGGGTGTCAAGATGCAAAGGCAAAATGATACAAGGCTAAGCGGTGAGGAGAACAAAGATGAGGGATTATACAATGAGATAAAAGCGTGGAAGCTGGCATCAGGCTCATAAGCGTGAGCAGGGCACATGCAAATGCAATTACAACTCAAACAACAAGGTGAGGCCAGTAAACAGTTGTGAATCCAACTAAGAATCCCATCTCCAAGAAACAACAACATCAGAATCGTATTCAGAAGAAAAGATCCAATGTGGGTCACTTTGGTACAAACACATGTGACTTTTCTATCTTCTATAAAAGGTAAAGTCAAGGCAGAATCAACTGAATGAGATTCTATAGAACCAAGGCTCGAGGGTTTATAATCAATAAGATCAACCTCAGAAGGGAAGTAAAAATCAACAAGGGAGATAGAGTCTGCAGGAACAAACTCAAAATCACAGGAGTTGAGAAATTCATAAGAAAAATCAAACTCATCAGGATCACTGACTTGCTTTTCAAATGAAGAATCAAAAGACTCGACAAAAACCAACATAAGAAGAAGAGGAAGGCTTACTAAGAAAATCAGGGTTAGACCTAGTCACAACTGAAAAAGAAGGTCAGACTGTATCAAAGACTCCAGGAAGACTTCATCCGAAGGAAGGAAATCATCCGAGATAGGACACATATCTGGACTTTCAAATGGATTGACAGAGTGGAGAGAAGGCTCTACAATCTGTATAGGATGACTCACCCGATCAACTGCAGGGACCAAGTCCCGAGAAGGTAAGCATGAAAACAGAGGCTGCTTCTCAATAGCAATTAAACACAAAGGACAAGAGGCCACATAGTTCACCTGTGGCAGGGTAGTGTCTACAGAAACACTGGGAATTAATAAAGGAAAGACCTGGTCTCTAGCTGGGTTAGGAGACAGATCAAGAAAATCTAACTGATCAATAGTGACAATTTCTTCGCCATGATTAAAATACATCACATGAAAGAATGTTGACACCACAGCTTGCATGGCATAGACATAATCACGTCCAAGGAGCATATTAAAGTCCAAGGGGTCTTCTATTACCATGAAGTCAACTAAGACGGTCTTCCCACCCAAAGTAACAGGAGTTTGAGCAAGAATTCCCAAGGCTATACAAGTTCTTCTATCAAACTCCAGTAACTAACTAGCAGTCGACACAAGGCTGGGAGATCCCATACCTCGCCAAGCACGAGCAGAAAAAATACTAACTGAGGCTCCTTCATCAACAATGCAACAAGCAATTGTATAGGGTTCAACTTTGACCTTTATCTGGAAAGGTGCAGCGGAAGGAAGGCGCAGCTCAACTAGGCTATCCCAATCAAAGGAAGCAATCCGAGAGCTTGGTGGGGGTTGATCCGAAACAAGTTTAGTGCCCCCTTGTTCAGTAAGATCTGAACTGGCAGTGAAGAAAATGTGACTAGTAGACATGTCACTCTCCAAAGGAAGAGTGGGATTGATCGATACTAGAATCGATTCAACCACTTGGTGAAAGTCACTCTCCGAAGGGAGAGTGGGATTGACCAAAGATGACATTGGTGCAATCACATTAGGGTCACTCTTCGACAGGAGAGTGGGATTGACCAAAGATGACATTGGTTCAATCACGTGAGGAGAACTCTCCGAAAGAAGAGTGGGATCAACCAAATCTGAGATTTGTTCAACCACTTGATCAACCAAAGGTTGAGTAGGATGTTGAGAAACTATAGGGTGTTCAGAAGAATGAAATCCATGAGTCTCGGACCACACTCTTCGCACCTCTGGGATAGTAGGGCACAGATGAGTAAGGTGATCTCCCTTGCATAGCACACAAGGGAACTTAAGATGATGCTTTGAACGACCAGTTTTCTCAACTGTGTCAACATGACTAGCAGTGGATGACTGTTTGCTCTTAGCATGACCTGCAGAGGCTAAGATTTTGCCCCCAGCATGAACAACAGAGGCCAGATGACTGGGTCCAACCTCATTAAGAGAGGCTGGTGGTTGAGAGACTCCAGAATGTTCAAAAATGGGACGACCATGAATCCAAACTCGTCGCACCTCCGCAATAGAAGGGCATTTATAAGTAAGGTGGTCTCCCTCACAAAGCTTACAAGGAAACTTGGGCTTGTGTTTTGAACGGGTAGTCTTTTCAACAGTGTCAACATGACTCGCAGTGGTTGACGGGTTGTCTTCAGCTTGAACCACAGAGGCTGAAAGACTGCCCCCAGCATGACTTGCAGAGGCCGAGAGACTAGGTCCGACATGACTCGCAGAGGTAGGATGTGCACCATCAACATGAACAATAGAGGCTGAATGGTTAGGATCAACATGCTTTGCAGTAGTTGAGTGTGTGCACCTAGCGTGAACAACAAAGGCTGGGTGGATGGATCCAACTTGAACAACAGAGGTGGTATGAGAAGGTTCAACTTGAAAACCAGAGGTTGAACAAGTCTCTTCGGTGTAAACAACAGAGGCTGAGAGACTAGATCCGACATGACCTGGAAAGGTTGGAAGGATCCCACCATCATGATCAACAGATACTCGATGATGAATATCAACTTGACATGTAGAGGTTGAATGTAGAGGTTCAACTTGAACACCAGAGGTTGAACGGGTGCACTCAACATGAACACCAGAGGTTGGGTGAGAGGATTCGACTTGACCTCGAAAGGTTGGAAGGATCCTACCAGCATGATCACCAGAGGCTGGGTTGCGAATATCAACTTGAATTGCAGAGGTTGGATGGGTGCCCCCAGCTTGAACAACAGAGGTTGGGTGGTGAGGTTCAACTTGACTGGCAGAGGTTGAACGGATGCCCCCTTGCTTATGTGTTTTCTTCCTATTCCTCCTTCTTTTACTCCTTTTAGACTGCTGGTTACTATTATCATTACTTTCGCCGCATGAGGTAGAAGGGGGAGGAGAACTAACTATAGGTGGAGGGGTAGCATTTTTTTGATGCCCTTGATATAAGGAGCTTACTTGAGAAGCATCAGGAGCATTCAGGACAGTTGGAGTGGAAAACAACCACACCGATAGCCCTAGGGTGAAGCCCGAAAGATTCAAGGTGGCCATCAAGGGAACACCAACATTCCCTATGAGAGGAAAAGGACAAGGAGTTCCCATCAAGGGGATCTCTTGGTTGGTGTTCAAAGGGGTGTTAGCCATAATTTCAAAACAAGAGACAAATTCTAAGGTTGATGGTCAACCAAAATTACAAAGAAGACACCTAAAGGCCCACTAAGTACAGACAAACCACATAGCACTCACTAAAAATTCCTAAAGCCCAAACAGACAAACGGGTATAAGATGTACTTTCCAGAAGAAAGCTGATAGGCAGTTACTTGGTGTCCCGTGTAGATGTTCTTAGGCACAAGTGGAGGAATCACCCACCGCCCTCCCACACTTTCTACTAGGGTTACCTTCCAAGTCTGTCCAAGGTCAACCAGAAATAACCTTCCGGTTTACCTGTGTATGAACCCTAGATGTCAAGAGACTAAAGGCTACCTTAACTATATTGACAGTCTGGGGGGACAGTCGTCAGCCGAACTCGTACACATGGGCAGGGTAGCTGAGCCTAAAAATCTATCTAGGACAGAATCCCCAGATGCATAAAATTCCTGAGTTACGTTTTGACAAGGATTCGGAGGGTTATCTCCTCTGTCCAATCCTCCACGCGGCCTAGTGCTTAACTCCCGTTTGAGAGGAGCTTCCCAGATACAGTCGATAAAGTCAAGGATTTACCTAGTGATTGGCCAACTACGTCTGAGATTTAACACTTGTGGGGAGTTTAAACTTCCTAATCCACAAGTCTAGCCTGAGCTAGTTGGTGTATGACCCTATAAAATAAAACTTACTAGTAAATTTTAAATTATATCGTTTATTTTAAGGGTTGTTCTTAGTCAGAGGGTAAATGGCATGAAACTTATGTGGTGTTTTGACTCAAAATTGAAACGAAATGACTAAGCAAAGAGATATGAAATACAAAAAGCAAAAACTATTCTCTTTATATTTTCAAATAGAAAACTTGAAAGCCAAAAAAGAACAAATTCTTTTTATATTTTTTCAAAAACAATGATATGCCATGCAATCTAGACTAAAAACCTAATCTACATGCATATAAAGCAAACATATGTTTTTGTATTTTTCTTTTATAAATGCGAAAGAAAAATCAGCCTATTAACTAATGCAAGCAAGTACTGAAAGCAAACAAAATAGACAACTACTCTACTCCCCACAACGAACCCTAGGTTTCCCTAAAGTTAGATATCAACCTCTCTTAAAAAGAAGGCTTACAAAGGTAAACAAGCCAACAACTTTGGAATGAAGAGACTGAGCAAAAAGACTGACATAAAGAAAGGTCAAGAATTCCCAAGTATCAACCTAAACCCACAAACGAAGGCTGCTCAATACCTTCTCCAACAAGGTCAAACCAAAGAAGGAGGTAAGGGGGCAAGGAGTAAAAACTAGTATACGTTCTTTTTAATTTTCTTTTATAAAGGCAAAAGAAAAACTACCTACAAACAAAAGTATGCAGATAACAAGAACAAAGCAAAAGGATCTCTGCTATACAACCACTAAACAAACTCTAGACTGAACTAAAGTCAGCATAAACCCTACTTGGGAGGAAGCCTTGCATAAAAGACAAGTCAACAAGTTTGGCCACGTGAAGTTGACCAACAAAAGAGGAAGGAAACCAACACCAATAAGCTTCTGAAATCAAACCAAAGTCAAAAACAAAGGCTGACCCAAAAACATAAGCCAAAAATCATACCAAGCAAAGGAGGTAGGGGAAAAGAGCAAAGAACAACCCTTAATGCTATCAAAGGCTTAAACTCTAGCATGCATCTAAAATGCACTAGACTTGAGATAAATTGAATCAAACAAACTGTATAAAAGCAAAGAGCTGAAACAAACAGGCTGGAAGAACCAAAAGACAACCAACTAAGGAAGGCTAGGAACCCTAGCTTGGGTGCAAACAATGACAAAAATCACTGCGGACTTACAAAGGCAAGTGAGAATCAGCCACTGTCAAAAGACAGACTGAAAGAATAGAGCCCAAAACCTTAAACACAGATCTGGACAAAGACACTTAATCCTACAACCCAAACAGGCCAAATACTTCAGGATGCAGATAGTAAACAATCCAAGCAAAAGACTCAAAGGCTTCCAAAAAAGCTCAAAAGGTGATCAACAAAGGCACTCAAACAAGCCACACAACATTTATAAAGAAAGTCTACTCAAAAATAGGGATTACCCAAAGCAAAGAACAAACAAACTTTAACTTAAAAATCCCCACTTTCAGGAGTATTCACGACTGTCTACAAGGGCAGGTCGCGAATGATTCGCGACTGTGTAGTCCAGCAACCCGCGAATACAAGACTGTATTCGCGACTGTCTAGAACAACAACTTGCGAATGGGTATAAAAAATTTCTCAGAAAAAAAATAAAAACCCAGGACTTTCAAATACTGAGGCAGATAAGAACTAGGATGTAAGATCACAAACAGACTTCAAACAAAAAACTGGTCAGGAATAACAGAAATCAACCTAAAGTAGACTAGGCATCCCCAGCGGAGTCGCCAGTTCTGTTGTACAGGATAATGCACCTAATAACCTTAGGTCTGGGGTTACCAACATACTCAATTAATTGCAAACAATTGACTCTTAAAGCACAGAATAAGAAATAGGAAGATTAAAGGACTTACTTGTTAAACGAAGGTCGATCCTTGCTAATCTTCTTCTTCTCTGTTCCACTTCCAAAGTCTTCAGGATTGTTCCTCTTTCACCTGTCAAGAAACACTTTTCCAGATGCAAGATGATTCATATATATATAATAAGGTTAGACAAATCATATATAAAATGTAGAAACATAAACATTTATCAAACCATGATATATGAGACAAATATGGAAGAAGTAATCTCTTTATTATCAATAATGGAAAGAGTTAAGGTTACAACCCAACGTTTGAGACAAGGACTCCTTTGTCACCAAAGGATTCTGACTTCACTGCTCCAAAGAATTCTGTATACAATCCACCAGCATAACTTTTCTCTCCAAGTCTATATCTAACACCCTCCCCAAGGCCTGTATTTATATGGGGGAAATAAGGCAATTTTGGACGTTGAAGAGGTTGAGGCAGTTAAGGTGATTTAAGGTAACAATGCTTAACTAATCTCAAGCTAGTGCGTGTTTTTATGTTTAAATGCTAAGAGACACATTCACGGGTATGTAGTAGAGCAACCCGTGAATGATTCGCGAATCATCATAAGGGCAACCCGCGAATACATGGATTCGCGACTTGCATCAACCGGGACTCACGAATGACTCGCGAGTTGTACAACGGGAGTGTCGCGAATACAACTTAACATATCAAAATGGCAAAGTGAGTAGCTGGATAGAGGAGGAATGTATCATAAGCAGCTCATCAATAGTACCCTGGGCAAACCTCAATCCATAGATGTCCTTTTGTGTGCCAACATAAGGAATTTCGGCACTCGGATGGAGAGATGCCGTTTAGGCGGATAACAGATGCCCCCTAATGTATGAGGTTAGAGGGAAACGATGGCTGAAATACATTATAATCAACAGCTTTGGAGAACTCAGAAATCCAATGGAGAAGAAAGAGTACCTGAAACAAATACATATGAAAGTCATATACAAAGTTACATCTGAGGATGCTATGTTCAATATACTGGAACACTAGCTCCTTTAACAATCTGCGAGTACATCATATAATACGGGTATAAAACCACGTATATTACAAAAGTGGATCAAAGACACAATATACAATGAATCTTCAAAGATCTGGAAGCTGTGTATAGGCAGAGAACATAATCTTGCGCAACTTAGTCCATAGGGGAGGAACTAAGGTCTTCATAAAGGATCCCAAAGAACCAGTACAATCCAAGCCATGTGAATAAAGGAAGTTGAAGTCGAACATGGAAAGGATTCAACAGTTTGTCAATCAATAGAGGATAATTGACAACTGAAGCAAAGGAATTCACCAATAATGAAAGTGAATCATGAGATACCATCGTCAAAACTCTAGGTCATCATCTTCAGGAAGTGCTGAAACGGAACCATGCAGCGATAAGGAAGGAAATAGATCCTCCAACGGATCACAAGAGTGACTAGGAACTGGGAAAAGGAAGGGAGACACAAATAGATAATAGATGGAACAATGATGGGATCAGGCTATAGATCAGACATTGGGAAGAGTCCTTAAACAGTGAGCACACATAGAGATAACCCAAGTCAGCGTATAACTTATATAAAGAACAACTAGACTTATCTTTCATGTAGGAGACATGATCAGATTCCCCAGGTATAACGGACAAGAGGAGGAGTAAGAAACTCAAAGTTATACCTGAACACAAGTGGACACTGAAACATGGATATCGGAAAACAAAGAGTGCTATGTTCAAGGATGACATGCTGCCATTAATGAAAACAAGAGAAAACTTCTTCCTTACCTTCCTTGTTAAATTTTAACGAGTCCAGGAAATCCAACTCGGTTCCCTCTTCATTTGTTAACAAGCTTGAAGAGATGGGAAAATAGTGCTTGATAGTGTCCCCTCTTTCTTGTAAATTTTAACGAGTCCAAGAAAGCAAACTCAAAACCATCTTCATTGTTTGACAAGCTCGAAGAAAAGAAAGAAGAATGCTTGATAAAGCACTGATTCGTGGATTTTACGAGCCCGAACTAGTACATGCTCGACGGTGTTTTCATAGTTTAGAGAGTCTGAAAACTCCAAAGAAGACTCCAGGGGGGTCCTTTTTCGTACAATTTAGTCTCCTAAGGCCGAAAAAGTATAAAACATACCAGAGAAGAACTCTCTTAACTTCCGAAGAAGAAAAGGCACACCTTTTTCCTAATTAGTCAGGAAGGTCGGAAAAAGGTTAAATTACCACCTACCCAACGCTCCTTCAAAAGCAGCATATAGCCTGAGTTTTACAAGTGTGAAGGAAGGAAAGATCACTCGGAAAGATCCATTGATTACGAGAAATGGGGCTTACAACAATAAACTCGATGCTTTGTTCTTTAGGGTTTAACGAGCATGACAAAGACATAAAGTACACTCAGAATCTTTTTCATGTTTTGGTCCAGAGCACGAAAAAGAGAAAACTAAGCTCATACTGGGGGTTCCTTTTCCGTAATTTTAGTCCCTCAGGTCTGGAAAAGAGATAAACCTATGCCTGAGAATACTCTTCTCAATTCAGTAGAAAAGAGAGGGATCCTTTCTCGTATTATTCCACATGGTCCGAGAAAGAGATAACCTACCACCAATGTGGATGCCCATTCACATATTCTTAACGAGCCTAAACGGACAAGTTTACTTGGCAGTCAAGTCTATTTTAAGGAGTCAGACTTGGGCCTAAAGAAAATCAAAATCTTTCCCGTGAAGTTTTTAACGAGTCCAGAAAAGTCAACTCGCGGCCTCCTTACTGTTTTTAACGAGCTCGAAGGAGAGCAGAGAGAATGCTCTAAAAACGAGGAGACGAGTGTCATAGGCAGGCGAAACTAGTTCCAAGCGCAAGGAACAAACCTATGCATGATGCAAGGAAAGTAAACAAGATAAGGACACTCGGGGAACGTCTCCTCGGGGTAAAGGGTGTCAAGATGCAAAGGCAAAATGATACAAGGCTAAGCGGCGAGGAGAACAAAGATGAGGGATTATACAATGAGATAAAAGCGTGGAAGCTGGCATCAGGCTCATAAGCGTGAGCAGGGCACATGCAAATGCAATTACAACTTGAACAACAAGGTGAGGCCAGTAAACAGTTGTGAATCCAACTAAGAATCCCGTCTCCAAGAAACAACAACATCAGAATCGTATTCAAAAGAAAAGATCCAATGCGGGTCACTTTGGTACAAACACATGTGACTTTGCTATCTTCAATAAAAGGTAAAGTCAAGGCAGAATCAACTGAAGGAGATTCTATAGAACCAAGGCTCGAGGGTTTATAATCAATAAGATCAACCTCAGAAGGGAAGTAAAAATCAACAAGGGAGATAGAGTCTGCAGGAACAAACTCAAAATCACAGGAGTTGAGAAATTCATAAGAAAAATCAAACTCATCAGGATCACTGACTTGCTTTTCAAATGAAGAATCAAAAGAATTAACAAAAACCAACATAAGAAGAAGAGGAAGGCTTACTAAGAAAATCAGGGTTAGACCTAGTCACAACTGAAAAAGAAGGTCAGACTGTATCAAAGACTCCAGGAAGACTTCATCCGAAGGAAGGAAATCATCCGAGATAGGACACATATCTGGACTTTCAAATGGATTGACAGAGTGGAGATAAGGCTCTACAATCTGTATAGGATGACTCGCCCGATCAACTGCAGGGACCAAGTCCCGAGAAGGTAAGCATGAAAACAGAGGCTGCTTCTCAATAGCAATTGAACACAAAGGACAAGTGGCCACATAGTTCACCTGTGGCAGGGTAGTGTCTACAGAAACACTGGGAATTAATAAAGGAAAGACCTGATCTCTAGCTGGGTCAGGAGACGGATCAAGAAAATCTAACTGATCAATAGTGACAATTTCTTCGCCATGATTAAAATACATCACACGAAAGAATGTTGACACCACAGCTTGCATGGCATAGACATAATCACGTCCAAGGAGCATATTAAAGTCTAAGGGGTCTTCTATCACCATGAAGTCAACTAAGACGGTCTTCCCACCCAAAGTAACAGGAGTTTGAGCAAGAATTCCCAAGGCTACACAAGTTCTTCTATCAAATGCCAGTAACTGACTAGTATTCGACACAAGGCTGGGAGATCCCATGCCTCGCCAAGCACGAGCAGAAAAAATACTAACTGTGGCTCCTTCATCAACAATACAATGAGCAATCGTATAAGGTTCAACCTTGACCTTTATCTGGAAAGGTGCATGGGAAGGAAGGAGCGGCTCAACTAGGCTATCCCAATTAAAGGAAGCAATCTGAGAGCTTGGTGGGGGTTGATCCGAAACAAGTTCAGTGCCCCCTTGTTCAGTAATATCTGAACTAGCAGTGAAGAAAATGTGACTAGTAGACACGTCACTCTCCAAAGGAAGAGTGGGATTGATCGATACTAGAATCGATTCAACCACTTGGTGAAAGTCACTCTCCGAAGGGAGAGTGGGATTGACCAAAGATGACATTGGTGCAATCACATTAGGGTCACTCTTCGACAGGAGAGTGGGATTGACCAAAGATGACATTGGTTCAATCACGTGAGGAGAACTCTCCGAAAGAAGAGTGGGATCAACCAAATCTGAGATTTGTTCAACCACTTGATCAACCAAAGGTTGAGTAGGATGTTGAGAAACTATAGGGTGTTCAGAAGAATGAAATCCATGAGTCTCGGACCACACTCTTCGCACCTCTGGGATAGTAGGGCACAGATGAGTAAGGTGATCTCCCTTGCATAGCACACAAGGGAACTTAAGATGATGCTTTGAACGACCAGTTTTCTCAACTGTGTCAACATGACTAGCAGTGGATGACTGTTTGCTCTTAGCATGACCTGCAGAGGCTAAGATTTTTCCCCCAGCATGAACAACAGAGGCCGGATGACTGGGTCCAACCTCATTAAGAGAGGCTGGTGGTTGAGAGACTCCAGAATGTTCAAAAAGGGGACGACCATGAATCCAAACTCGTCGCACCTCCGCAATAGAAGGGCATTTACAAGTAAGGTGGTCTCCCTCACAAAGCTTACAAGGAAACTTGGGCTTTTGTTTTGAACGGGTAGTCTTTTCAACAGTGTCAACATGACTCGCAGTGGTTGACGGGTTGTCTTCAGCTTGAACCACAGAGGCCGAGAGACTAGGTCCGACATGACTCGCAGAGGTAGGATGGGCACCATCATCATGAAAAACAGAGGCTGAATGGTTAGGATCAACATGCTTTGCAGCAGTTGAGTGTGTGCACCTACCGTGAACAACAAAGGCTGGGTGGATGGATCCAACTTGAACAACAGAGGTGGTATGAGAAGGTTCAACTTGAAAACCAGAGGTTGAACAAGTCTCTTCGGTGTAAACAACAGAGGCTGAGAGACTGGATCCGACATGACCTGGAAAGGTTGGAAGGATCCCACCATCATGATCAACAGATACTCGATGATGAATATCAACTTGACATGCATAGGTTGAATGTAGAGGTTCAACTTGAACACCAGATGTTGAACGGGTGCACTCAACATGAACACCAGAGGTTGGGTGAGAGGATTCGACTTGACCTCGAAAGGTTGGAAGGATCCTACCAGCATGATCACCAGAGGCTGGGTTGCGAATATCAACTTGAATTGCAGAGGTTGGATGGGTGCCCCCAGCTTGAGCAACAGAGGTTGGGTGGTGAGGTTCAACTTGACTGGCAGAGGTTGAACAGATGCCCCCTTGCTTATGTGTTTTCTTCCTATTCCTCCTTCTTTTACTCCTTTTAGACTGCTGGTTACTATTATCAGTACTTTCGCCGCATGAGGTAGAAGGAGGAGGAGAACTAACTACAGGTGGAGGGGTAGCATTTTTTTGATGCCCTTGATATAAGGAGCTTACTTGAGAAGCATCAGGAGCATTCAGGACAGTTGGAGTGGAAAACAACCACACCGATAGCCCTAGGGTGAATCCCGGAAGATTCAAGGTGGCCATCAAGGGAACACCAACATTCCCTGTGAGAGGAAAAGGACATGGAGTTCCCATCAAGGGGATCTCTTGGTTGGTGTTCAAAGGGGTGTTAGCCATAATTTCAAAACAAGAGACAAATTCTGAGGTTGATGGTCAACCAAAATTACAAAGAAGACACCTAAAGGCCCACTAAGTACATACAAACCACATACCACTCACTAAAAATTCCTAAAGCCCAAACAGACAAACGGGTATAAGATGTACTTTCCAGAAGAAAGCTGATAGGCAGTTACTTGGTGTCCCGTGTAGATGTTCTTAGGCACAAGCGGAGGAATCACCCACCGCCCTCCCACACTTTCTACTGGGGTTACCTTCCAAGTCTGTCCAAGGTCAACCAGAAATAACCTTCCGGTTTACCTGTGTATGAACCCTAGATGTCAAGAGACTAAAGGCTACCTTAACTATATTGACAGTCTGGGGGGACAGTCGTCAGCCGAACTCGTACACATGGGCAGGGTAGCTGAGCCCAAAACTCTGTCTAGGACAGAATCCCCAAATGCGTAAAAGTCCTGAGTTACGTTTTGACAAGGATTCGGAGGGTTATCTCCTCTATCCAATCCTCCACGCGGCCTAGTGCTTAACTCCCGTTTGAGAGGAGCTTCCCAGATACAGTCGATAAAGTCAAGGATTTACCTAGTGATTGGCCAACTACGTCTGAGATTTAACACTTGTGGGGAGTTTAAACTTCCTAATCCACAAGTCTAGCCTGAGCTAGTTGGTGTATGACCCTATAAAATAAAACTTACTAGTAAATTTTAAATTATATCGTTTATTTTAAGGGTTGTTCTTAGTCAGAGGGTAAATGGCATGAAACTTATGTGGTGTTTTGACTCAAAATTGAAACGAAATGACTAAGCAAAGAGATATGAAATACAAAAAGAAAAAACTATTCTCTTTATATTTTCAAATAGAAAACTTGAAAGCCAAAAAAGAACAAATTCTTTTTATATTTTTTCAAAAACAATGATATGCCATGCAATCTAGACTAAAAACCTAATCTACATGCATATAAAGCAAACATATGTTTTTGTATTTTTATTTTATAAATGCGAAAGAAAAATCAGCCTATTAACTAATGCAAGAAAGTACTGAAAGCAAAGAAAATAGACAACTACTCTACTCCCCACAACGAACCCTAGTTTTCCCTAAAGTTAGATATCAACCTCTCTTAAAAAGAAGGCTTACAAAGGTAAACAAGCCAACAACTTTGGAATGAAGAGACTGAGCAAAAAGATTGACATAAAAAAAGGTCAAGAATTCCCAAGTATCAACCTAAACCCACAAACGAAGGCTGCTCAATACCTTCTCCAACAAGGTCAAACCAAAGAAGGAGGTAAGGGGGAAAGGAGTAAAAACTAGTATACGTTCTTTTTAATTTTCTTTTATAAAGGCAAAAGAAAAACTACCTACAAACAAAAGTATGCAGATAACAAGAACAAAGCAAAAGGATCTCTGCTATACAACTGCTAAACAAACTCTAGACTGAACTAAAGTCAGCATAAACCGTTACTTGGGAGGAAGCCTTGCATAAAAGACAAGTCAACAAGTTTGGCCACGTGAAGTTGACCAACAAAAGAGGAAGGAAACCAACACCAATAAGCTTCTGAAATCAAACCAAAGTCAAAAACAAAGTCTGACCCAAAAACATAAGCCAAAAATCATACCAAGCAAAGGAGGTAGGGGAAAAGAGCAAAGAACAACCCTTAATGCTATAAAAGGCTTAAACTCTAGCGTGCATCTAAAATGCACTAGACTTGAGCTAACTTGAATCAAACAAACTGTATAAAAGCAAAGAGCTGAAACAAAAAGGCTGGAAGAACCAAAAGACAACCAAGTAAGGAAGGCTAGGAACCCTAGCTTGGGTGCAAACAATGACAAAAATCACTACGGACTTACAAAGGCAAGTGAGAATCAGCCACTGTCAAAAGACAGACTGAAAGAACAGATCCCAAAACCTTAAACACAGATCTGGACAAAGACACTTAATCCTACAACCCAAACAGGCCAAATACTTCAGCATGCAGATAGTAAACAATCCAAGCAAAAGACTCAAAGGCTTCCAAAAAAGCTCAAAAGGTGATCAACAGAGGCACTCAAACAAGCCACACAGCATTTATAAAGAAAGTCTACTCAAAAATAGGGATTACCTAAAGCAAAGAACAAACAAACTTTAACTTAAAAATCCCCACTTTCAGGAGTATTTGCGACTGTCTATAAGGGCAGGTCACGAATGATTCGCGACTGTGTAGTCCAGCAACCCGCGAATACAAGACTGTATTCGCGACTATCTAGAACAACAACTTGCGAATGGGTATAAAAACTTTATCAGAAAACAAAGAAAAACCCAGGACTTTCAAATACTGAGGTAGATAAGAACCAGGATGTAAGATCACAAACAGACTTCAAACAAAAAACTGGTCAGGAATAACAGAAATCAACCTAAAGTAGACTAGGCATCCCCAGCGGAGTCGCCAGTTCTGTTGTACAGGATAATGCACCTAATAACCTTAGGTCTGGGGTTACCAACATACTCAATTAATTGCAGACAATTGACTCTTAAAGCACAGAATAAGAAATAGGAAGATTAAAGGACTTACTTGTTAAACGAAGGTCGATCCTTGCTAATCTTCTTCTTCTCTGTTCCACTTCTAAAGTCTTCAGGATTGTTCCTCTTTCACCTGTCAAGAAACACTTTTCCAGATACAAGATGATTCATATATATATAATAAGGTTAGACAAATCATATATAAAATGTAGAAACATAAACATTTATCAAACCATGATATATGAGACAAATATGGAAGAAGTAATCTCTTTATTATCAATAATGGAAAGAGTTAAGGTTACAACCCAACGTTTGAGACAAGGACTCCTTTGTCACCAAAGGATTCTAAGTTCACTGCTCCAAAGAATTCTGTATACAATCCACCAGCATAACTTTTCTCTCCAAGTCTATATCTAACACCCTCCCCAAGGCCTGTATTTATATGGGGGAAATAAGGCAGTTTCGGTGGTCGAAGAGGTTGAGGCAGTTAAGGTGATTTAAGGTAACAATGCTTAACTAATCTCAAGCTAGTGCGTGTTTTTATGTTTAAATGCTAAGAGACACATTCATGAGTATGTAGTAGAGAAACCCATGAATGATTCACGACTCATCATAAGGGAAACCCGCGAATACATGGATTCGCGACTTGCATCAACCCGGACTCGCGAATGACTCTCGAGTTGTACAACGGGAGAGTCGCAAATACAACTTAACATATCAAAATGGAGAAGTGAATAGTTGGATAGAGGAGGAATGTATCATAAGCAGCTCATCAATAGTACCCTGGGCAAACCTCAATCCATAGATGTCCTTTTGTGTGCCAACATAAGGAATGTCGGCACTCGAACGGAGAGGTGCCGTTTAGGCGGATAACAGCCATTCCCTGGTATCAGTTCTTTACATCATGTCTTCGACAGTCCTTATCATGAAATTCAGTACCAATTCCAGATCCAATTAGTCTTCGAATTACCTCATGTTGGATGATGAAGGATACCTTACTTCCTTCCTTCCAATGGATCTCTTCCTATCGACTGCAACACATCTTGCTCTAGGGATGAGATTTAGAGTTTTATGACAGTATCTTGGGGATTGCAGTCATCAATGGAAATTTCCTTCGCTATTGGGTAGTGGGAATACCTTAATGTCTCATACTCGATGGATTCTTCAAGTGTTCGACTTCAATTCCTTGTATTCACACTTATTAGAATGTACTGGGTGCCTTGGGGACCATTTTCATTAATGGTGGTTTTCCTTGTGTTTGTTAATGGTTCTCATCATTGACCGGTAATCAAACGATTTCCTCCATGTTCGACTTCAGCTCCTTTATTCACATGGTTAGGATTCGTACCTTTTTTGGGCGGTTTGGATTGAAGACCTTGGTCCAACAATAGCATCGTCATCTTGCTATTGCCCAAGTTGCACAAGACCTTGTTACATTTTATATGACATTTTGTTGAGACATAGATCCACCTTGTATTTTTGTGGCTATGATCGATTGTCGAGTATGGATCCACCTTGTTCATTTGTGGCCATGACTCCTTTAGATTTGATATGGCACCTTTTTGCATATTGAGCGACCATGATAGTTTCATCAGTTATACATATGTTCGATCTGCTTGTATCTTTATGGTAATGTTTTGTATATGGACTTGTATGTCCCAGAGATCAGTTTTTTCTGACTTTTATCTCTCTTTCAGGTACCTTTGTTCGATCCTTTTGATCTTCGATTCTTTGCTCTCTCCATACTCAGTTTTTTCCTTTATAATGTATTTCAGCTATCATCTTCACCTCTAACCTCATACATTAGGGGGCATCTGTTAGAGCTCAAAATGACACATCTCTTCCTGTGACCACTTTCCCATGATTACGTCGCATGTCGACACTTCCATGATGACACTTCATGAAAGTAACTGAAAGTAACTGAAAAGCACCTAACTTGGAGGACCAATATCATTAGTTTTGTAACTCCATTTGACCTTATCTATACACCATTGGAAATGTATTTATGTTAGCTAAAACTTTCTAGAAGATGCCAAAGTCTGAAAATTCCAACAAATACCATAAAACTTAGTTTTTTGATGTGTACATGAGTTTCCTTAAGGAAAACTGCGTACGTACATGAGTTGATATATATAATAGTCGCATACACCTTAAATACATGACTTTCTACATTGAAACCCACGTATACCTCCTTATGTACATGACTGTTGTATCTGCAACCCATGTATGACTTCTGAAAATGTTAAAAAAATATGTATTTTGAAATTCGAGTAGTTTGGGTAGTTATGCAACTAACTCCTTTAGTTGTAACTACTTTGTCTTCGACCCTAACTCTTCACTAAGCATATAAAAAGAGGTAGGGAGGTCCATGATAAGAGACTTGAATCTTTTCATTGTTATGCTGCAGGATTTGGAGCTCTCTTTGCCCACACCTTTTCCCTAGAAGAATTCTCCTTGTGTTGTAGAGTTTGGAGGCTGAGTTCCTTGGAGAAGAGAAGCAGCAAAACCAAATCAAGGTTTCGTGAGGTTCCGAACTTGAAGAAAAGGTATACTTGCACTTGTTTTCAAGATTAATAAATATGTGATGTCCTTCTTCTTCCCAAATTATTGTTTAATGTTTGATTGAATATTTTTTTATGATCATATGATGATGTTAGTAAGATCATTATTTCATGTTTATTTGATTATCATTTCTTTATATGTGGTCATATTGGTTTGAGGAAGGTATAATTTGTTTTCTAGGTCTCTTGTAGCGAGAGGAGCAAGAGGAGCAAGAAGAGGATTGAAGGGCTGCTTGGATCAACCTTGATATGGCTAAGGTATGAACCATTCTTATCTCTGAAACTTGCTTATAAGTACTTTCAGAACCATTTGCAGCCACCTTTCAACCCTAGTACGTTGATGGCCTATTAAACCCTAGCCATAGGAAACTTTCCTTTACAACAAATGGGGGGTTTGGTCAACAGAGATAAAATAGAAAAAATATTTGAAAAAACCACATGTATCTCTACCTTGGTCCTTAAGGATTTTCAATTTACCCCTGGTGGCTTCAATGGCTTCCCCCACCAAGATGGTATCGAAAATCTTAGCATTCTCATCTACGAGTCTTTCCTTTACCCTCCAACATGCGACCTATGGTTCTACATTATCTCTCACCTCTACCACTTCTACTTCTCCTACCATATCCATTTCAAATAGCACTGAGGAGGTATCAAGGGCCTGACTTGATTTTTAGCACAGTATCCTGGTTTGTCCTTGCTAGCGCTCTGTATGCGGTCGAGTATTCGACGGTTTTGAGGCTTTGGAAAAGACAAACCTTTCCAACTCCATGTAGATCCATTTTATAGCTTTCTATAAAACGTAATCTTCGCGCCTTTCCTACACAATTTGTGATGTGGATCTTACTCCTTGCGATCTAAACCTTTGGTATGTGATGTCCTTTATTTTACATTCTTCCTCCTCTCACACATGTGTAGGTTAATCTGGGAATTCTTACCTCTGAGGTCAATCTCCAATTCCCCTTCATCGAGGCCGTTCATATCCGAAAGCTTTAACCTTTTACCTACTTTTCCCTTCCTGATCTGGTGAGTGACTTTACTTCACGGTATGCTTCTTATCCGTCAATCAATATCAAATTTTCTTCACAACCATTGATCCGAGCAGGCCCTACCACTTTTTATGATGCGAGATCCTGACCCCATCCGTTCTATTTCAGATTGTGAAATAAACCACGACTGCAGATCTATCTCTGCCCTTGTAGCTTCTGTCGATCCGAGTGGTCGGTGCCACTTTTTGTAATTTGAAATTGTGACTATGTCCTTGCTAGTCCGGGATACAAAATTATTTATGTTCATCCATATTCTTGTATCCCAATCTCGGCCTTTAGATGCCTCCATTCTTTAACCTATTTCACGATTCAGAAAAGTGGTCTTGGTCGAGCATGTTCGTCGTGTGAAACACTTTGATGTTGTTGATCTGTCTTTAGATCAATCTCAGCCTTCTATTATGACTCCCATTTAACGCCTTCAGCGCATCCAGCACCCCCTGATTTACCCTGCATCTATGATTCATGAAATGCCTTGTCACCTTCAATCTTCATTACTTCAAGTTGAGGTCGCCAATTTACGTTGTCTTTTACTTTATTTCCACTGCTGCCTATTCTAGTGGTTGAACTTCATCTCATAGATTCCATTAGCATCCCTGCAAACTCTAAGGGTGTCATCCCAACACTTTTCCATAGGATCAGGTTCCCACATTATCAAAATTTTGATATGGTGTTAACAACCGGCTTCACAAGGGATGTTATCCTCCCAACGAGGTAGCAAAGAACCCGTAGACTAGTCGCTAAATCCATTGACAACATCCTCTTATTTTAGTTTATGAAAGAAAACATAATCTGAAAGAATGGTTACCTCTTCCGATATTAGGGCCTTCTTTGTGGGCTTCCAATCTTCTGATTCACCATCTGTACTGACTAAAACACAAAACATATTTACACTATGATACATGGACCTTAGTCCCTTTACTCTAGGTAATATTTTAGAAACCTCCCATTCACTGGGCCTCCCTTGTACTATGACCCATCTGGATACTGTAGAATGAAGGCATTGTCTCCTTTGAGGGCCTCAATGAGGTACGGACCCACCCACAAGTGGTTGAATTTTCCATGCTTACCTTTTTGTTCATGTGGGGCATCCCACTTCAACACAAGGTCATTGATCTAGAAAACATACTCCTTTATCCTTCAGTTAAAGGTGTTCTTCATATTCTCCTGGTGTATCTAGACTTTTTCATAAGCTTTGTCCCTTACTTCATTCAGTTCAATAATATGGTTGATCCTTCTTTGAATGGGATTAGGCTCATCAAACGGGTCTCGTAACAATTTCATCACTGGAACCCCTAGAGATGCATGAAAAATTACCTCGGCCCCATATACCAACTAAAATGGTGACATACCGATAGCCCTCTTTGTGCTAATTCTGTTGGCCCACAAGGCATATTTCAACTTCGTGTACCAATCCTTTTTGTTATCCTCCAACAAATTTTTAATAATCCTCACAAGAATTTTGTTAGAGGATTCTGCCAGTCCGTTTCCCTGTGGGTAATAAGCAGTAGAGTGATTTAGTATTATATGATATTTATGGCAAAAATTGATCATATTCTTGGACTTAAACACAGGTGCGCTGTCTGTCACAATTCGCTTAGGGCAACCGAATCTCGCAAAATATTATCTTCTAAGAAATCCATTATTACCTCTTCTATAGCCCTTCTGGTGGGTATGGCTTTGATCCACTTTGTGAAATAATCGGTAGCTGTCAAAATCCACCTATGTTGTCCTGAGGAGTTTGGGTTTATCTCTTTGATGAAATCCAACCCCCACTACTGGAAAGGTGCTTCTACATATATAGGGTTGAGGAGAAGTGAAACCACTTTTCTTTTCCCTTCAAAAATCTGACACTGATGACATTTAGTTGTTTCCTTATATACATCTGAGAACAACAAAGGCTGATAAAATCCTACCCTCGGAATTTTATTTGCGGTTACCTTCTAGGAATGATGCCCTCCACAATATCATTCATGGAACTCCTTTGTTGTATGTTGATCTTCGTTTTCCAGAAGACAATTCAGCAGTATTCCCCCAGGGTCTTTCCAATAAATATATTGTTCTATGATGCAAAATTTCGTAGCCTTCAGTTTCACGGATCTGGCTCTGGTTTTTCTTAGCCCTGCAGGAGGTTGTAAATTCTACAATACAAAAATAATATCAACATACCAGGGAGATGCAGAAAAATCAGGCTTCACCTATACTTCCGCCTCCAACCGATCAGATTGACTAGCTAGAAAATTCAGCTACAGAGAGTCACAATGGGAATCCATCATAATTTTAGCTAACCCTTGCCTTTTGATCAATTTTGTGTGCTTAATTTCTATGTCGTACTCTAGAAGCACTGCAACCCATTTAGCTCTCTTCCCCTTCGGATCTGGTTGTGTAAGTAATGCTTTTCACCACGCTATTGGGTACATATACAATTATGTGGGAATGGAGGAGGTAAATTCTGAAATCTTTCAAGGCCTTAACCAAAGCATAAGCTTGTTTTTCCATTATATTATACTTCAATTCTCCGTCTCTCAAATTTTTACTGAAGAATTCTATAGGTTGTTCTTCACCCCAATCATTTTTCTCTAGCAAAATTGTCGCCGCAATATGCTCTGAAGCATATGAGAACACTAAGAAATATTTCTCAAAATCTAGATTGATCAGTACAGGAGCTTCTCAAATGGCCTATTTTATATCTTTGAAAGACTTCTTGGATTCTATTGTCCATTTGATTTCATGATATTTCCTCAGCATATAGGTAATGTTCATTAGGATTTCGGCGAAGCTAGGGATGAATCTCCTCAAGAAATTTACTTGCCTGATAAAATAATGTATTTCCTTCTTACTCGGTTCCTCCACTCTCAAGATGCCCTTTACCCTGTCTGTATCAATCCTAATTCCTTCCTTCGAAATGATGTGCCCCGGCAATTTTCCTTCTTCTAGAGCAAAGTTTTACTTTCTAGGATTTAATGAGATGCCATACTTCATGCACTTAATGAAAATCCTTTCTAAATTCTTGATATGATCCTTGATCATCCGGGAATATATAGTAATGCCATCCATGTAAATCACCACAAATTTGTCCCTTTCATCTACAAAAGCAATATCCATGGCACATTGGAAAGTTGCTCCAGCATTCATTAATCCAAACAACATATTTGCATACATGAAGGTATCACAAGGTGTGGTGAAAGCCGTTTTTTCTTGGTCTTCAGGTAGCACCTTCACCTGATTGTAACCAGAGAAGCCATCCATGGCGTATATTCTTTCTGAGTCCACCACGCTCTGTAGGATTTGGTCCATCTTCGACAATGGGTAATTGTCCTTCAAAAAAACTTTATTTAAGTTTCTGAAATCTACACATAACCTTATATCCCCACTCTTCTTCCGAACCGGAACCAAATTGGCTACCCATTTTGAAAACCTCAGAGTCACAATTATTTTCGCATCAAAAAACTTTTTTACTTCCTTTTCAATAATTGGCACCAGTTCAGATTAATCCTCCTTATTTTCTTCCTGAATGGTTTCTCCCCAGGCTTAATCGGGATAGTATGTTGTATGATGGAAGTGTCATACTCTTTGAGGTCTTCATAACTCCACGCAAACACATCCGTGTATTTTTTCATCGGGTTCACATACCCTTATTTTTATTTAGTGTGCAGTTTCTTGGACAACTTTATAATTTTTGGGTTACCTTCAGTGCCAATATGTATATATTCTACAAGGTTTGTAGCAGGCTCGACCATTGGATCTCTGGCGACATCATTCTGGTCAAAAAGGGACTCTAAGGGGATCAAACCTCTGAAAATATGATTTCTTTTCAATTGAACTATATCCCTGCCTCCCAAAGAGTCTTTCAGTTTCTCCGCTTCGGCGGCTTCTTCCTCTTCCCCATCAAAGTCTAGGAAGTTCTCAAAGTTAGTATCCTCCTCATCTATGCGGGTGTTTACAAACTCACCAGACATTTCCATAAACCTTTTGATCTGCATATCATCTTCAAAAACTTGCCAATATCTAGTGTTGTCTAGTATAGAAGGTCTATTCACAATATCTACTTTGTATTTTCTCTTGCCTGCTGTAGGGGTCTCAAACTTCCCAGCTATAGTCTCCAGAGAGTCTGCCACTATATTCTCATACCTAGGAATCACTTGGACTTTATGTTCATTGAAATAATTCCCGAACATGTCCCACACCTCATTCTGGTAAGTTCTCATTCTTGGATGTCTAGTCTGGTAGCTATCATTCACCTGATTCACTACAAGCTCTGAATCTCCAAAAATTTGGACCCTTCTAGCTCCCAATTCTTTTAATGCATGCAGACCCAGCAACAAGGCCTCATACTCTGCTACATTGTTAGTGCATTCAAAAACCAACTTATAAGAATAATCTTTAGTATCTCTAATGGGGGGAATTATGTACACACCTGCACCAGCACCCATTTTATCCATCGAACCATCAAAATACATCTTTCATAGTCCTTCGTCTTTCTACTTTATTTCTAAAGATTCCCATTCACTAGTCTCGTATTTATCCTTTTTACCTTTTCGTGGCACAACAACTTTTGAGTTACAAGGAGACATATCATTGAAGAAGATAAACAACCCTAGGTCCGTATCGACAGCATAAACATGATGGATATCGGGCTGAGCCTGACTTCTCATGACATAAGGTAATCTTTTCTCAATGTATAACCTTTTTTTTCCATTCCGAATAGGAATTTTTCGTATGACATATCCATTTGTAAGCTCCCTTTTAGCTTTGAAGTCCAAGACCTTCACAACAAAATACCAAACTTGGGGGGAATATTGGCCACGACAACATCCATGACCACAGTTTTAGAGGGAAATTTATTTTAAAGATACCACCATGTCTTTGATCAATCCCAGACATTTAACCCTTTTAGAATCAAAGGAATACAGGTCATTATAAGGCCTTCTAATCTCTAACCCCAGACTCTTCACCGCTCCCTTTGGCATCAGATTATGTGAGGCTCCTGAATCCAACATAGTGTTGTGCAACACCATGTCATGTACATTCAAGCTCATGTAAAAGGGTGGTACTTCCTCGTCTTCACTGTCCACACTGTCAATCTTAGATCCCAAGATAATAGTATGGTTGTCTTCAGTCAGCGCTAAGATATTCGGGTGGGATTCTCCTTGATTTCTGATCATATTCGTTATAGTTTCCCTATATTCTTGATTCCTCAATAATTCATTGAAAGGGATTGAAACCTTCAGCTTAGCTAGCTCGCTTTGGAGGTTAAACATGGGAGAGGTTTTACCTAGCTCCACAGGTGTTGTTTGGTCCAGCTCCCTCACATTACCAGTCCCTTTTTCCACTTCTTTAGATGCTACCGGCTCCTTTTGTTTCTCATTCCCTTTTCCTGGGCCTGTCTGACAACTAGAAGGTTGTTTTGGGTTTAACCCCCCTTTGTTTATAGCAACGTCCCTACTTCTTAACTTGATCTTCCTGACATCATCTATAGCATGCATATACCCCTTATGATATTGCTCCAATTCCTCTGTCAAGGTCTTATCATCCACTTGTGTGAACATGTTATCTTCCTCCTCAGTCAAGTAGATTTCAGAGTCTAAATCATTGAAATGATGGATCTATTCAATAGACTCTACCTCATCTTCAATAGCCACATAGTTTTTAGGGAAAGGAGTTCTAATTCTTTGCTCTTCTTGGTTCCTTGGATTCCTCGCATCCCTTTGTCTATTTTTTTGGAGTGGGAGAGGAACCGGTCTCCAAATTGGGATTCCTTATCTGAGGTTCATTCTTCTCTCAGTTTGTTGGCTTGGCTTCCATTGTTAGCCGATCCATTAACTTTTACATAATTTTGAGCATCATTTCAAACTTTACATCATTAGATGAAGATGTAGAAGCGGTGGGGTTTGTTTCTTCTCTGCCTTTCCTCCTATCAACCTCCGCCCTCGGTTTTATTTTTCCACCTGCCATCATATTGGCCTCTACTTCTAGGGCATCAGTGAACATGGTCGAGAGGGTGTTTGACTTTATTTCTCTTAATAATAAAGAAAAATCATTATCAAATGCATCAGCGTAATGAATTTTAGTTGCCCCAGGTGAAGGTTTGATGTCAACACAAAGCATTTGAGAATGAATTCTGTATTAACTTTAGATGAAATCTTTAGTGGATATCTAAAACAACAGATGGAGCATAGCATGTATGAATTCCAAACTGTTATACACTTATTTCAAACATGAAATAAAACATAATGGGAGAGATAAACTAGAAAAACATTCACATGAGAAAGGAAGCAACAGACTGTAACACAAACAACACATGAATCCCTATGTAAAACATAGACTTCAGCTCTGCAAATTTAAAACTCTTGAAAGCACACACTACAAAATTACATTGGTTCCAACCCTTTCTCCTTCTTCATGAGATATATTTATAGTATTTCGGACTTCCTAATTCGAGGTTTGGGAATCAAAACTTGTTACAACTGAAAAACAACTTCTAACAAACCCTAACATGACACATCGGCCATGATTTATATAAAACTGAAAAATGAAATATGGATTGCAAGAGAAAATATGCACTAGGGTCTTCCATATTTTCATCCAGGGAGTGACAGTTGTACAAAGTTTTGGGAGAAGTGACCATTGGAAGGACGTTCTCATGGACAAAACTTCTTGTGTACTATCATTGCCACTTCTATGGTTGTGTTTTGAATTTGGTTGACCAGTATTGCTGTGTTGGTTGTGGATCCTAGTCTTCCAAATCCAGAGATATTATTTAGTTGTGATTGTAACCCAGGAGTACTGTACAGTCGTTCCCCCTGCCTTGGGGTTCGGGGCAATGCCTCAAGTCACGGGGATTCGGGGGCAGCGCTCTTGAGTCACGGGGGTTCGAGTGCAGCACCCTCGAGTCACAGGGGTTCGGGGGTAGTGCCCTCGAGTCACGGGGGTTTGGGGGCAGTGCCCTTGAGTCACGGGGGTTCGGGGGAAGCACCCCCGAGAAAACGGGGGTTCGGGGGTGGAGCCCCCGAAAAAAAAATTGGGATGAGTGTTGGCCAACAGTATTGCAAACCCATGGTATTGGGTTAACCCTAGAATTTTTCCCATGGTATTTCCCCTATAAAAGAGAGCATTGTAAATCGACTGGATATGGTATTGTATTGTACTGGAAGAGAGACTGTGAGAGCATGAAGAGGAAGTGCAGCGGTTTTGCTGCAGGGTGTATCCCTTCATCTTTTTGGACTATAATAAAAGGACTGGCAAATTTCTTTGTGGATGTAGCCCATCGTTTGGGTGAACCATGTTATATCTGTGTCTCTCTGTAATGTTTAATGTGTTTTGCATCTTGTTTATTGATTTAACTGTATATCTGTTATTGCTCTGCGGTCCTATTTTATATCAATTGGTATCAGAGCCAAAAGGTCTATTTGGTTGGTAAACTCACAGGAAAGAAGGGTTCCTGGTTCAAGTGGGAGCAATGATGGAAGAAGGAAAGTTTAGGGTCGAGAAATTTAATGGCCAAAACTATCAGTTATGGAAGATGCAAATGGAGGACTATCTGTACTAGAAAGATCTGTACCTACCATTAGGCAGAAAAGCAAAATAGTCGGTGGCTATGAAGGATGAAGAATGGGAGGTTCTTGACAGAAAGGCACTAGGAACAATACAGCTATTCCTAGTTTCGTTGGTGGCCTTCAATATTTCGAAAGAAAAAACAACAGAGGGTTTGATGAGCGCATTGAGTAAGCTCTACGAAAAACCCTCGGCTTCTAATAAGGTATTTTTAATGAAGCATTTATTTAATATGAATATGTCAGAAGGTGGATTTGTTGCTGACCATTTAAATGAGTTTAATACACTTACCAGTCAGTTAAGTTCTGTAAAAGTGAAATTTGATGATGAGGTTAGGGCTCTTCTAATCTTGTGCTCATTGCCAGAAAGCTGGAATAGCTTGGTCATGGCTGTAAGTAACTATGTCCCTAGTTCAAACACTCTTAAGTTTGATGATGTTGTTAGTGTTATTCTTAGCGAGGAAATGCAAAGGAAAAGCACAGGTGAGACATCAAGTAATGCGTTGACCATGGAGAGCAGAGGGAGACAAAATGAGAGAGGAAGGATCCCAGGAAATCGCGGCAAGACTAAAAAGGGAAGATCCAAGTCTAGATACAAAAAAATAGAATGCTAGAACTGTGGTTAGAAAGGACATCTAAAGAAAGACTGCAGAGCACCAAAGAAGAAAGGTGAGAGGCAGCAAGAGACTACCCAGGAAGCTAATGTAGCAGGTGATGTGTTACAAGATGCTTTGATTCTTGCATTAGATAATACTAGTGATCAATGGGTAGTAGATTCAGGGGCTTCATGTCATGCTACACCCCATAGGAAATTCTTTTATGATTGTGTTCAAGGTGATTTTGGGCATGTGTTATTGGGGGATGATGAACCATGTAAAATTGTTGGAAAGGGTAAGGTATAGATTAAGCTAAATAATGGAAATGACTGGTTTCTAAAGGATGTAAGGCACATTCCTGCTATGAAAAGAAATATGATCTCAATAGGGCAATTGGGAGATGGCAACTGTTTTTCTACGTTTGGAAAAACGTGGTGGAAGGTCACTAAAGGATCAATGGTAATTGCAAAAGGAGATAGGATGGGTACGTTATATTTATGTCCTCATAATACTGATTATTCTATTTCTGTAGCTTCCACAAAAACAAGTGTAGCGTTGTGGCATCATAGGCTTGGCCACATGAGTGAGAAAGGGATGCAGATTCTCCACTCAAGGAAATTGCTTCCAGATCTGAAGCAGGTAAGTTTGGAATTTTGTGAGAACTGTGTTTATGGAAAACAGAAGAGAGTTAGATTTCTCAGGGTTGGGAAACAAAAGAAGAGTGAAAAGTTAGAGCTTTCCCATACAGATGTATGGGGACTAGCTCAAGTACAATCTCTTGGTGGCTCTCATTATTATGTTACTTTTATTGATGATGCAACTAGAAAAACTTGGGTTTATTGCATTAGATAGAAATCTGATGTGTTTGATACTTTTAAGAAGTGGAAAGCTTTGGCTGAGAATGAGACGGGAAAAAGGTTGAAATATCTCAGATCTGATAATGGAGGAGAGTACTGCAGCAAGGAGTTTGACAGTTACTATTCACACAATGGGATTCGCAGAGAGAAGACAGTCCCTGGAACACCCCAAGAAAATGGTGTGTCAGAAAGGATGAACGGAATGATCATGGAGCGTGCAAGGTGTATGAGATTGCATGCAGGGTTGCCCTTATAGTTTTGGGCTGATGCTGTAAACACTGTTGTTTATTTAATAAACAGAGGGCCTTCAAGCGCTTTGGATGGTGGCATTCCAGAGGAGGCATGGACAGGTAAATAGGTAAAATACTCATTTCTGAGAACTTGGTTGTGAAGCATTTGTCCATATTGATAAAGATGATAGAACAAAGCTTGAGGCTAAATCCAAGAAATGTACCTTTATTGGATACGGGGTTGATGATTTTGGTTATCGCTTATGGGATCTTAAAAATCGCAAAATAATTAGGAGTAGAGATGTAGTATTCAATGAAAAGGTCATGTACAAAGATTAGTTGCAGGGAAAGAAAGAAGAAAAGGAAAACACAGAGTACACAGTGCTTGATGAAATCAAAGAAAATGAAGTTCCAAAAGCACCAGAAAATCAAGAACAGTAGCAGGTACCTGAAACTCCTGCAACTGTAAGAAATTCTACCAAGTTAAGTAGACCCCCTGAACGATTCTCTCCTTCACTGTATTATTTATTGAACACTGATTCTGGTGAGCCAGAATGTTTTGAAGAAGCAATGCAGGTAGAAACTAGAAAGAAGTGGGAGCAAGGCATGGATGAGGAGATGGACTCACTGGTAAGAAACCAGACTTGGGATCTGGTTAAGTTTCCTGTAGAAAAAAGGGTATTGCAGAATAAATGGGTTTACAGGTTGAAGGAAGAAGATGGAGGAAAGAAGCGGTACAAGGCTAGACTTGTTGTAAAGGGGTTTGCACAAAAGAAAGGTATAGACTTTGATGAAATATTTTCTCCTGTTGTTAAAATGACTTCAATTAGAACTATTTTAAGTCTAGTGGTAGTAGAATATTTGCATCTTGAACAATTAGATGTAAAAATGGCCTTTCTCCATGGGGATTTGGAGGAAAATATTTATATGCAGTAGCCACAAGGGTATGAGGTCAAAGGGAAAGAGAATTTGGTTTGTAGGTTGAAGAAGAGCATGTATGGCCTGAAGCAAGCTCCAAGGTAGTGGTATTTAAAATTTGATAAGTTTATGACAGAACAAGGTTATGATAGATGTCATTATGACCACTGTGTTCATTTCAAGAGGCTAGATAATGGAAGATATATTATCTTGTTATTGTATGTGGATGACATGCTTGTTGCAAGGTCTAACATGCAGGATATAAATGTGCTCAAAAGAAAACTAGCTAAATCATTTGCGATGAAGGATTTGGGTGCTGCAAAGCAAATCCTTGGTATGAGAATAACAAGAGATAGGAAAAATCATAAATTGACATTGTCTCAAGGTGAGTACATAGAAAAGGTGTTGCAGAGATTTAGAATGCAGAATGCAAAACCAATTAGCACACCTTTGGAAAGCCATTTCAAACTAAGAAAGCATATGTGTCCAGAGACACAGGAAGAGATAGATTACATGTCCAAGATTCCCTATTCATCAGCAGTTGGGAGCTTGATGTATGCCATGGTGTGCACAAGAGCAAATATTGCACATGCAGTGGGATTTGTGAGCAGGTATATGAATAATCCATGTAAAGAGAATTGGAAAGCAATACAGTGGATTCTTAGGTATTTGAGAGGTATCACTTCTCATGCATTGTGTTTTGGAGGTTCAGACACTGTTCTATAGGGATATGTTGATGCAGATATGCCTGGTGATAAAGATAGCAGGAGGAGCACCATAGGGTATGTGTTCACTATAGGTGGAACAGCAGTAAGTTGGATTTCAAAACTACAACAGGTTGTTTCACTTTCAACAATGGACGCAGAGTATGTTGCTGCTACAGAAGCTAGTAAGGAGATGATTTGGTTGTAGAGATTCATGGAATAATTGGGTAAGAAACAAGAGAATAGTAGGTTGTACAGTGACATCCAGAGTTCCATTCATCTTGCAAAGAACTTAGTTTTTCATTCGAGGACTAAACATATAGAACTCAAGTACCACTTCATAAGATTTTTTCTAGATGAAGAACTATTAAAACTGGAAAAGATTCACACTAGCCAGAATCCTGCAGACATGTTGACAAAGGGAGTAACTAGAGAGAAATTGAGTTCCTGCTCGGTTTCTATTGGCCTTAAAGCATGAAGGTGAAAAGAATAAATTTTCCAAGTCCAAGGTCTAACAAGTGCAGTAGCGGTAAAGTTGCTGTGATTAGTATCCAAGTGGGAGATTGTTGGTTGTGGAGCCTAATCTTCCAAATCCAGAGATATTATTCAGTTTCGATTGTAACCTAGGAGTACTGTACACTCGTTCCCACTACCTTGGGGTTCGAGGCAACGCCCCTGATTCACGGGGGTTTGGGGACAGTGCCCCTGAGTCACAGGGGTTCAAGGGCAGGACCCCCGAGAAAATGGGGGTTCGGTGGTGGAGCCCCTGAAATTTTTTTTGGGATGAGTGTTGGCCAACAGTATTGCGGACCCATGGTATTGGGTTAACCCTAGAATTTTTCCCATGGTATTTCCCCTATAAAAGAGAGCATTGTAAATTGATTGGATATGGTATTGTATTGTACTGGAAGAGAGACTGTGAGAGTGTGAAGAGGAAGTGCAGCAGTTTTGCTGCAAGGTGTATCCATTCATCTTTCTGGACTGTAATAAAAGGATTGGAAAATTTCTTTGTGGACGTAGCCCATCGTTTGGGTGAACCACGTTATATATGTGTCTCTCTGTAATGTTTAATGTGTTTTGCATCGTGTTTATTGATTTAACTGTATATCTTTTATTGCTTTGTGGTCCTATTTTCTAACATGCTGAATAGATCTCCATAGTTCAGAACCAGGAAAAGTCGCACCTGCCATGTCTAATTCTTGCGGTTTGAGCTCCATAGTTTTTGGGTGCGAAGTCTCAGGGACTTCGGCACAAGTGGATTTAAAATCAAACAATAGTTCAAATTCATTGGCCAGCTTATCAAAAATGATATTTCCTGACAATGATTGTTGCATATCTCCAAACTTGCTGTTGTCTAATCGGAAATGAAATAGACATTCCCTATACTCCTTTTAAGACAATAAAGGTCCCTTCTCTTCCCAGAAGAAAGGGATCCCTCTGTCTACCAGTGGTCTAAACAGCCTGATAACCTCCTGTACCTTGTGCTCGATAATCCCTATTTTGGCTTGTACAGCTTCCAACATCCTGTGCTTAGCAATTACCTTTCTAGCCCTATAGACGACAGCAACCCTGTTCTAGATACCGTATCGATTGGCCAAATCGTCTAACAAGGCACTTAGGAAAGCAACAACATTTTTCATTGTTGCCACAGGTCTCTTCTGCACTTCCCCTAATACTGTCAGAACCTTTTCTTGGACTCTATCATAGCATTCTCCTGGTCTGCAATGAAATCTATATAAGGTCAGAACTTGTCAGCCTCTGTAATGATTTGATCCCAGATCAAATGTTTAGCGCCTTGCAAGGCCAATTTACCGACCACCTGCTGGCATAACTTAGCATTTTGTTGTGTCAATCCTTGGCATTTCTCTTCCATCTTTTCCTTTTCTTGTCTCTCCTCATATTTTTCCTTTTCTAGTTCCTCAATCTGTTGCTTTAATTTAATAAGCTCTGTATTTTTCAAGCCTATCTGGGACATTGCTCTAGAAAGGGAACTGGTATCTATTTCCTCAGCTACACCTACGGACTGAATTGGACTCTCTGCACCTCTTCCTTGAAGATCCTTTTATTTCATTGCTAATGTGGCCTTTAATTCTATTTCACTTTTCTTCAAGGGCTGGATGTCTACTTCCCACTGCCTTTTCTTTTCCTCAAGCTTTAGTATATTGGCTTTGCAATGGGTAAGCTCAGCATTCAATGTCTCTTTCTCTTTTTCAAAATAAACCAGCTCATCTATCTGAGTGAGATGGGTAGAAGGGATTTTCAACTTCTTTTTTAGTATATGGACCTCCTTCTCTTTATCGTTAAGTAATTTCTGAGCCAAAACTCCCTAAGACGCTAGTCCCTCTATTTGCATTGCTTCATTTTGCAAATTGTTGATTTGGCCCTAGAGGACCTTGTTCTCCACTCTTACCTTCCTCAAAAGATCCAAAGTCTTTGTTTTACTTCCATCTAGCTTGGACATCTATATTGTGACTTTCAGCAGTCTACCATTCAATATATCCCTGGTTTCTTTGTTGAGGTGTATTATGTCGGTAGTGGGATACTTTGTGAGGTTCACATTAACCTGTGACACTTTGTTTCCCATCGTTAGAGCTAAGCTAAGGGTGTCACTGGCATGATCCCTTACAGTATTTAATGCCACATTTGGGTAAGGTAACTACATTAACTCACTATATAGATCTGTTGTCTATTTAAAAGTTTTATCAGCCCTTTTCTGGTAAGATTCTAGCCAGTCCACTTTGGATGCATGCCTATTTGGAGTCTGCCCGTTAAATACATATTCTTGGATTTGCAATTTGGTTGCCTCAGGCTCTTCTTGTTTCTATTTTTACTCCATATTCTTCTTCTTCCTCTGCCCCTTTGTATTGCTCTTTCTAACCTACACTAACTCCTACCCCTGTTCTATTTCTCTTTTTTGAGCATGTTGGACGTGTCCACCTCTTCAATCTCCATAGGCTCTGGACCTCCTCTTTTCATTGAACTCGCTAAATAGCTGACCAATGATGAGACATTCTTGGCTATTGCAACTACTTTGGACAAGTCTATTTGGGGAGAAGCTACTCCTGGAAGGGGTGAGCCAATGCTTCATTCTATGCTGGTGTCTATCAAGGTAGGATTAGAGAAATCATACCAGTTTGATACTTCCCTGAGTCTGGGTATTTCAGTGTGTTAAAAAAAATTTCACTTGTGAGCCTTCCTCCTTTTGGAAATTATTTGATGGGGGTCATAATTCACATATTGTTCCAAAGAAAACCCCACGCCCCTAAGTAATTTGGAAACCAGTGGAAAAACAGCTCTGCTCCAGACTGTGTATGTTCCCACTTCCCAAGGGAACATCAAATTTGAGCTCTTTTTATAGTTCAAGAAGTGCTCTTCCTCAACAGTGAGTCTTTGTCTGATCAATTCCAGGGAGAAAACCCTAGTAGTTAGAAAAGCTAGCAGAATGTGGAGTTGATGCACAAAACCATACAATCTTATGATTGTTCCGAATTCTATCAGGAACCAGTCTCCTATCCTCTTGCTATGGGACAACTATAGTATTCTCCTCATCTCAAGCAACACCCTGGGTGGCCTTTTCTAAAATAAAAGGTCATATATTTTAGCCATCAACTAGTTTGTGAATTTACAATAGTTCGTGGCCATATCACTAGTGATCTCCAATTTAGGTACTTGTAGGTCTTCTTCGTTATAAGCTATAAACATCCTCAGCAAAAAGGACTAGAATATGAATACTTTAGTGCCGTGGAAATTCACTAACAGAGAACGAATGTTCTTAGCCAGGAATTCATCAAAATTAAGACAGAAAGACTGATTAGATTTCCCGGGCAATCCAGGTTTGGCCAGACAAGTACTCAAGACGAATAATAGACTCAACAATGACTCTGTGACATAAGCGTTGGTATCTAGACCTAAAAATGGATTGGCCAAGGATATACACCAATGAGTTTCTTCATTAAATTGGCTAAGGTCGATGAGGTATGACAAGTTGATGAATTCACCATTGGATTTTAAACAGGCCTTCAAGAAGGCTTCTTTACTTTTGTCGATAGACTCTCTGAAGAAACCTATAATACTTTCCTCTTGGTATTTTTGGGATATATGGAAAAACTCGTCTAGGATGTGCAAAGTTTTACAGAAGCCTAGACCGAACAAAGGATTTTGGACTTTGACTTATTCATAATGACTTCTTTGGCGATAGTGAAATTGTATGCACACCATTCGACAAACTCAGGGCAATGGGGGTTTGGTCAATAGAGAAAAAATGGAAAAAGATTTAAAAACACCATAGGTATCTCTACCTTGTTCCTTAAGGATTTTCTAATTTACCCCTGGTAGCTTCAATGGCTTACCCCACCAAGATGGTATCAAAAATCTCAGCATTCTCATCTACGATACTTTCCTCTACCCTCCGACATGCGACCTCTGGTTCTGCATTATCTCCCACCTCTACAACTTCTACTTCTCCTACCATATCCATTTTCAAATAGCACTGAGGAGGTATCAGGGGCCTACCTTGCTTTTTAGCACAGTCTCATGGTTTGTCCTTGCTGGCGCTCTGTATGCAGTCAGGTATTTGGTGGTTTTGAGGCTTTGGAAAAGACAAACCTTTCCAACTCCACGTAGATCCCTTTTATAGATTTCTATACAACGTAACCTTTGTGCCTTTCCTATGTAGTTTGCACCATGGATCTTACTCCTCATGATCTAAACCTTTGGTATGTGAGGTCCTTTACACTACATTCTTCCTCCTCTGATGTGTGTGCAACTTAATCTAGGAATGATTCCCTTTGCTATCGATCTCCAATTCCCCTTCATCAAGGCCGTTCATACCTGAAAGCTTTAACCTTTTACCTACTTTTCCCTTCCTGATTTGGTGAGTGACTTTACTTCGTGGTATGCTTCTTCTCCGTCAATCAATATCGAATTTTCTTCATGATCGTTGATCTAAACGGGCCCTGCCACTTTTCGCGATGCGAGATCCTGACCCCATCCATGCTATTTCAGATCGTGAAATAAACCACGACCGCGGATCTATCTCTGCCCTTGCAATGAAAGTCAATCTGAGCGACCAGTACCACTTTTCGCAATTTGAAATTGTGACTACGTCCTTGCTAGTCTGGGATGCGAAATCATTTATGTTTGTGGATCTTCTTGTATCCCAATCTCAGTCGTCAGATGCCTCCATTCTTTAACCTATTTCACAATTCAAAAAAGTGGTCTTGGCCGAGCATGTTCATCGTGTGAAACGCTTTGACACCATTGTTCTGTCTTTAGATCGATCTCGGCCTTCTATTATGACTCCCATTTAATGCCTTCAATGCATTCGACACCCCCCGCTTTACCCTACATCTATGATTAATGAAATGCCTTGTCACCTTCGATCTTCATTACTTCAAGTTGAGGTCGCCAATTTACATTGTCTTTTACTTTATTTCCACCATGGCCTATTCTAGTGGCTGAATGTCATCTCATAGATGCCATCATCATCCCTGCAAAATCTAAGGGTGTCATCCCAACACTTATCGATAGGATCAAGTTCCCACATTATCAAAATTTTGATATGGCATTAACAGGTCCCTTTCCCATAAAATGTGTTATGTTTCAATCATTCATTTTACTATTGGATTCCTTAGTCACTAATATGGAACTATAGATTATGTTTTGGTACCTTTAATATTACTTGTTTTGTTTGATCTGTTTGTGTAGGTACATCCATGGAGATTCATCACCATAGGAGACAACTACATCACATTACACAATAGCCAAAGGACTCATTCCAGATATCTACCAGCTCTAAGGGAAGTCTTCCATCTCCATCATCACTCATTTGATCTAGATCTAAACCATTCAGGCCTAGAGGAACAATTCTTATCAGCAAGCGGTGAATTTTCCTAGCAATAAGGGCATGTGAGGGAATGTGGCTGAGGAATTTTCTTTCAGGGTTGTTCAACTGTGATCTAGAGTGTATTTTGGTTGACTGTGACAATCAGAGTGGCATCAGGATATCAAAAAATCCATTATTCCATGACTAGAGAAAACAAATAGACATTCGGTACCACTTCCTGAGATATTATGTATAGAAAGGAACCATTCGGTTGGAGTACATTCAGAGAGATGAACAAGTGGCAGACATTTTCATCAAGGCCCTTTGCAGACAGTTTTGTGAAGTTCATAGATAAGTTGGGGTTGCTACCAAATCTCTTCCTCGTTGAGAGGGAGTGTTAGAAAGTGGCAACAAGGAAGGTCTTCTATCATTGCATGAGTCCTTGCATGCTAGAAGACATTAAATAGGAATCCAAATGTCTTAATGTGATTTTCCTAATTTTAGACTTAGGAAAATACATTAATTAATTTAATATGATTTTGACTTATTGGAATCACTTTTATAAAGTGAAGTGAAATCATTTAAGTGATTTCTAATATAATCATGGCCATTGATCTCACTAGATGATCACATCCATTGATCCATAATGAGGGTTGGGGTTTTCACTTGGCCATTGAGTTAAAATAATATTTGGTGGAAGGACACACATACAGAGACATATAGAAGTCAGACAGAGAATTTCGTTGAGAAGATGGAGGAGCTTGAACTGGAGGATTCACAGGAAGATCATGCAGAGAATAGGGGTCGTACACATTCACCTAGTAGGAGGTCATACATATTTGGTAGAGGTCGTACAATAACATAGGTCATACAGCAGAATATGTATGACAGTCGTACAGATCCCTACAACTGATGAAGAGGGTCGTATTGCTGATGCAGGGGGGTTGTACTTTTTCGGTTGGCTTTGATCAGCGAATTTTGTAGAGGCTCTATTTTTCCAAGTTGAGTGTGTTCATCTTGTAAATTGTAACTACTCTATATCTTCATAATAAAATTTCATATCTAATTTTTGCACCAGTTTTCCCATCTTGAGTTTTATCTGAGGGTTTCCATACCCAAAACACTGTAGCTATATTGATGTGATTATTGTTGGTGTTTCTCAGTATTTATTTTCTGTTGCATTAGTAGTAAAACAAATTCATGTGTGGTTATCAATAAAATTAAAATATATTGTTTATCCCTAGTTTGATTTTTAAAGAAAATTTTACATATAACACATAATGCATGTAATGATGGTAGACATATTGCTTCAAGTTTTAGTTGACACTCTTCGGACAACTAGGGGGGGATATCCAAAGTAAGGACCAAAAATCAGGGGAAACTGACTAGAGAGGTCAAGGATTCAAAACCAAACTCACCTAAGTTGAGGAACCAACACCAGTAGGTTCTCCTGGCCCAAAAGGATCAAGGCTTCGGCAAGTTTTGTTGCACAACAAAGAGTCGAGAGACAAAACAACATGGGATCCATCATGCATAGGGGTCAAAATGGGGAAGATGATATTCAATCTCATAGGTCTCAGTCAATCATAGGTCATGGGAGGAAACACAATTATGGATGAACTAGATGGATGGGGACAAGGGATACATGGAGCCAACAAAGCACTAAGGTTTAAAAATTGTGTAAAGTATGGCATAAGAAATAGTATTCTACATCAAATTATTCAATCATTATAAACACAAGTTTAAGCATCAATATACATATAATATAGGCATAGGTCACCATAATCATCATAGCACAACAAATCCAAGGTGTTAGTATAAATCAAAGAAAAAATCCCTACCAAAGAGCCATGTACATGATCTCACCATATACATGTCTCTATCTAATATGCACATAAGTAAACAGTTTACCATATATGTTGCTCTGCTCGAATGAACTTGGTCACCACTGAAGTCATCTCAAAGGACAAGGATATCTCATTCCTGGCAAGGAAATACTATGTATTTGCTGCTAAAAAAAGGCTCTGAATGGTTCATGTTGTATCCCATCAATATCTTTGGCTCAAAGAATAAAGAGAAAGTCTATATGATGCATCATAGTAGCCAAACTATAATATATGTGATAATGAGTACCACCCTAGATTTAATGGGTATGTTGGAGCTTCAACAAAACAACATCTATTTACTTTTCAATATTATATTGATTATCTAGGAATTGAACACTATGATGTTTTCATGAGAATGCTTTGCCATTCCTTAGAAGGTGACTGTAGGAATCGGTTTACAAGTTTACCTGTCAAATCAATTAAATATTGGATGGATTTTCATGATTCCCTTTTGGACAAATGGATTGAAGGAAAGAGTCATCACTACTATATCACTAAGTTAAATTCTATAAGGAGGAATGATGGTGAAACACTTTGATGTTCAACAAAAGGTATTGGAAATTTTACCTTAGTATGCCAATAGATATTCAACCTTCTACAACTACTGCTAAGGTGGCTTATGCAGTGGCACATGAGCCTGATTTTTCTTTCTCCTTATGGAAAGAAGGGCTTCTACATTAGAGAAGATGTTCACCAATACTTTAGAGGTAGAAGGGAATTTATGGGCTTATATAAAGATGTCAAATTCTGAAGCTAATTAATTTTGGATGAGTTGGGAAGAAGATAGTCATTTTAACAATATTGATTGTGAAGAAGAATGCCTAGCTATTGAGTTCCAAAAAGATTTACCTCTGTATGATTTTCATGAAGGTGTGAAAGACAGAGTCCTAAGCATTGTCGTAAAGAGACTTCTATTCAAATAAACTTTTAAAAGTTCCATCTATCCTTTGAAGCTACAAGGAATTTGTAGGAGAACATATCTGTTAAAGCCGAGAGTGCACTATCCAAAGATTTTATAAAGGTTTGGTATGTGTTAATATATTCCATGACCCTGATTTATCTCATGCTTTTAACATTTATTGTGATTCTTGAAACACCCCATTTTTTACCCTAGAATGTAATTATTTAATTAGGATGGAAATGGCTAAAATCCAAAACATGAATGGTCCATTGTGACCAAAATAATGTAATTATGTACATTTAATATTTAATATAGCACACGGCTAATGCAGACCAAGAAGGACAAAGAAGAGATGGGGGGATATATTTCCACAAGGGAGGAGAGTGATTATCCCAAACCTAAGTAAAAGGTTCCCAACCCATGCATGCCACTTGTCTACCTCTCTTAACCTTCCATTTACATGTGGCTATTTTGTGAGAAATTTGAACCAGAAAGTGAGTAATTCAAACCACAAGAGAATCTAGGAGCGTTAGTGAGGTTCACAAATCAAATTTGGGTGCAAGATTCAGTAAAAAAACATCAAATTACAGTTAAATTACACACAATGATAGTTGGAAACAAGATAATTTTGGACTGTATAACTTTTAAATCATTATTAATATGTTTATAAATACATCATAAGTGTTTTGAATGGCTTTGGAAGCCAATTCTAAGCAAAAGTCCCAAAATTGCCAAATTGGCATCAAACCCCCCTAGGTGTGCCAATATCATCCCAAATATCTCCAAATGGTCAAAAATTGTTGAAGTGGCATGGAAGATGTGTGTTGGATCAATTATTACACCTTTTATAGTGTGGGTGTGGAAAACTGGATGGTTTAGACTCTCAATGCAACATTAATTGCACCAAATCAAGCCAAATTTGGGCAAAATCTCACTCTAACGCCCCAAGTCAACTTGCATGTCCACATTAAATGAATGGCAGCACACCAGCAATCAGTTTTGTGCATATGTGGCTGGTTGACTAGGATGGATTACCCATGTGGATCATAGAACCTCAACTTGACATGGCATATGTCCACCTAAGCACCCCTAGTCCACCTCATAGTGTATTAAAGCTTTAAAAAGCAATAAAATTGAATAATTAGTGTAAATAAGGTACTAATGATGTATTATTGTTCTAACAACCTCCCTTAATCCAAAAACTAAGTATGCTCACTATTATCACCCGCCTTGTAGTTTCCTACTTGAGGTGGATCCAGAATGGATGGTAGAGGGGCAAGCAACTAAGGGGTGGAACCACGACTGCCTAGAATCCAAAATGGATGGTTGTCACATCAATCAAGGTATCATTCACTTTATGTTATCCTAGTCCAGGACAACAATGGGGGAGACTCGGATATGCTCCTGATAGGAGAGATCGGATCTAGACACCAGAAGAAGATCAGATGGGGCTTTAGGGTACTTAAGGTGCAAGGTGAATGGAAACCCTAGATCTAGGGTTTATGTACTAGAAAATTGTGGAGTTGACCACTATCTTGGGAAACGTAACTATGACAGGGTAAAGAAGGACAAAGCTGGGACTATATAGTACCTAGAAATCAGACTCAATGAAAGGTATTTGAGCTATCAGTAAATGTTGGTAAAGGGCAAAGGCTAAGATCCTAAGGGAAGTGCTAGCTAGGAGATCAATGCTTTGTGTGCATTGGGAAATGGAGTCAGCATTACACCAATATTTCAAAGAATCCACCTAGGAGACACCTTGATCTACGAACCCAGAAAGTAGTTGGTCTGAAAAAGCTAAGGTACAGGAAACCCAGCTCAATTGATGGCTAATGCTAGGGCTTATGAGGATAGATCTATAGTTTTAAGGTCATTTTGAGGCTAATGGCTCAACTTTAAGGAAGTAAAGAGGTCAAGGAGACCTGAGTCTACAAGCCCAAATCAGGAAATTAGCAGAAAAATCAGATCTAGAAAAGTCAAAATATGGTGATGGGGCTAGGAGGCTGAAAACTGATTTTTTTAGATCTAGGGAAAACTAGGAGGAACTATCATAGAATTGGGGATATTATAGAATGCTTGGGACCCGATATATCTGTCTATCTTTTCATATTTCAGAAAAACTCACTTCCAATAAAGTCTAATTTTCAGTGAGGGTGCTAGGGCAGTTTCAATCAATTTTTCAGTTCTAGGTCAAAATGTCAAGGATTTGGACAATGTTGGGGTTGATTTAGACTCTGTGGGACCCAATATATCTACCTATGAAGTCAAAATTTAGAAACAATCAAAACCCTAGCAGGTCAATTTTTCAGTGGGGGGTTATGCAGTTTTCTGCTTAAAAATCAGATCTAGGTCAAACTGTGAGGAATTTGACTAGCATTTTAGTTGATTTGATGAAGGGGAGGCCCAATATATGAAACTCAGAAATGGTTTGGAAAAATATCGGACTATTCCCAAGTTTATTGATTTTCAGGGTTTTTAGTGTTTTAGGAGTTTTCAGAAAAAGTTGAAGAAAAGCAAGGTACAATGGAATAAGATTTGAAAAAGAAGATACTTAACTACTATATATTACCTAGAAATGCTTGTAGAAGTATGTAACAGTGATGATATTTGCGATCTTGATCAATTCTGGAAGATCCCCATGATTTCTATGGCATATGCAAGCTCCAAGCCACCAATGCGCCCCCTACCCTGCATGAGCAAACGTCAACCATATCAGATTTGCTAATACAATATAAAGAAATTGAATGCTACAAGATAGTAAAATGAAGTAATCATAGATCACAATGGAACTAATGAAAACCCCCTGATCCAAGACAAAGAGAACCAAACGAGTTGAGGCCCCCCTACAAAAATGCTCCAACCAAAATGCCCTCCTATAGACAAAACAATGATAGCCACGAAAAAATATAGATCTCACAAGAATTTCCACAATGCTAGGAAGTTGAAGACTAGCTAATCACCATTTGAGCACATCAGATGCAAAACAGATCCAAAAAAAATTCCACAAAAAAAGTCTTTCTATTATTCAGATCCAAGAGCCAAAGACCCCTTACAAATGAGAAGCTCTCTCCTTTAAATAGAAATGAGAGAACCACAATCATAACCTAATCCTAACCACTTTCAAAATGAGTGGCTAAGATTAAAAGATAAAATATTCTAATCAATGGTTGAGATGAGCTCAACATACAATACATGGATCAATATAACCATAAAGTACCAAAGTGAACTAAATCACCCATAAAGAGGGTACCCCACTCAACAAGAAATAAATGAAGCATATGGTGGGTCTAAGGAGTGTTGACTAACTCCCTCTGGGTGTCCCCATGGCACAATAAAATAATATAATATTTTAATTCTTTGACTTTGTGCCTCCTTGAGGAAATCGTGAGCCTCCCAAAAGCTCCAGAAAAATAATATAAAAAAATGCCCAAAAATATGTGTGGGCCCAATCAGGTGCTGCAACTACTGGAGAAGGTGTGGAGGACATCACTTTCATCATTATGACTCATTCCATGTCATTTCCTTGCCTCAGTATCCCAAATTGATTTCTTCAATAGCCATTTAATCATTTTTTAATCTGCCTCGGGAAACGTGAACCTACCAAAACAGCCTCCTAGGGTGCCTACATTGTCAAACTGAGCCCACCAGGCTCTCTGGTATGGGGGTACTATGGTAAAAACAAGTGGCTGCACCCCCTATGTGCATACAACGCCATAGGAGATCCAACTAAAACGTCTCCCTGCTTAGACATATCAACCTGTGAAGAAAAACTACATCAGAAAAGCAAAATGAGCCTGATCATATCTGCAAGTGCCCGAAACTAGAAATAAACTATCTCATTAGACTCAGAGAGTCCAAATCCATCTAAGGTGTATACTCATACCCCTCATAGGTCTCTATCTGATCATCAACCATATCCAATAAACAATATAACCATCTGTAAATGATCAGACACCAATAATAACTCAGACTATCATCTATCTGCTGCAAGTGTTAAAAGGCTTAAGGCATGCTCTACAACCAATTAAAGCAATAATCACAACAACTAGCAGTCATTTCACTGGTGGTACATCAACAAATACATATATAAGGCTTTATTTATTATTACTTAGACTAGATTTTCAGGACTATACTCACTTCATAGTTGTACCCAATTTGCTAGTGAAGGGTGAAGGATGAAATTGACAAGGCTAAGGCAAAGGAGAACTTCCTACTTAACATTGTGACACTTTGGATATGGAAAGGGAATACTCATTATAATCCATGTCGGATAAACAACAACACAAGGAATGGCAGTGACTCACAAATGGGTGAGTTGTTTAGAGAGTGCTTATTCAACTTAGGCATCATGACTACATCAATCTTGTTCCAGGTTCATTAGGACCATCAATTTTATTCCATGGCCTTTTTGGCCTATATGACCCTTTGGGACTTCATGAGTGCTTAAAAGCACAGCTAATCGCAGCTTTCATCTGGGACATATTTATTTTTATAAGGTCAGCAATATTTGGATATAGCATATTTTTAACCATTGCTTTTTGGACCTTTTATTATACTCTTCAAGGAGTATTTTAGCATTTCATTGCTCTTGCCCTCTTTACATATGTTAAGAAACACAGTTTTATCATTTCATTTTCCATGGGCGCAAATTCAACATTTCAAATATAGATAGTACATGAGCTTTCAGTTTTAGCCAACAACATCTCAAGTGACCAGGGGGAGTTCTGCACAGTGCCAAACATTGGGACAACCGACCAAAATGATTTAGGCATACAATCCAACTCACCAAAGGAAATTTTTGTCACCAACTCAGAGCCGAGACACAATATAAATAGGGAGGCTTGTCCAACAAAAGTTCTAGCGAGGAAAAAGGTCCTCCATGCCATAAGTCAAGAAGTCAGTCGGGTTGGAAACTAAACTGGAAGGTAATGGATGGGTGGAGACAATGAATGATGGAGCCAACACTAGAAAGCCAAAACAATGGTGGGAATGACTACCTCTATTCTCCCTAAGGAGGGTGAAACCAATGAGTATAGATCAGGAACTTCAAATTCAGAGTAGGGACATCAATACATAGTACAAAATACATCCAAGTCCATATAATTATGACCGCCAGATCATGATACCACAAGTTAATACATGTCACAAAAATTAGTATAAGAGTAATGATAACCATAACACCATATAACAAGCTGAGTCATAATCATGCAATATAATCCATCTGAGATGCCATCTGTCCAATGAGAAAGTACTAATATAAAATTGGGCATCAATGATTGCTCTATAATGACTAAATGGCTACATCGGTCCTCAAATCTAAGTGTCCTGAGACTCAATCCTGACATGGGAGAGTACAATAATCCACTAATATAATAATGATCCTTCAAAACTGCTCATCTCAACATCTCATATGTAAGAGATCTGGCTGAAAAATGTATTGTGTATGAAAAATAGAATATGTTAGCCTAGCTACTATATATGTGATAACATCTGGCTCCAGCTGAAACAAGTGCTCTGCTGAAAAGAGCGCTTGAGAACCTCAGAATCTCTGGTACTCGCACTCTGCTTCTCGCATCCTCTATCAATCCATCAAGCTTTGCAACCGCTATCATGAATGTACCTGACTACCTGCAACATGTCCAAAGCTATACCAAACTCACAGACCGGTCGTCAGAACAATATGTGGATAATATATAAAATACTGAAAATAAAGATGCATGAAACTGAAAAGCAGAAAATAAATCTAATCTATAACCATAACTTTCAATAAAAGTTTGATTTTTATTTTGCAGGATAACAAAATTACACGAAAAGCTTCAAAGGTGAGCTTCAAACAACAAAGCAAGATTCTATACTACTGCCAGGAAAGGCTTATTCATCCTACCTACCCTACTCTAACAAATTTAGACAAGTGTTAGGTAAAATCATAAATCCAATGCAACCACTTGCTGAACGAACCTATTGAGTTTTCTTTACAATTAATGATACAACAAATCAAAGATGGCTTGTGAGCAATGTGAATGAAAATTGAAGCTATTGTAACTTGTTGTTTGAAAATCAAAGAAAGATATGGATAAAGAAAAATGAAATCTTTCCAGGGATGAGATTGATTGTTGTAGACTTCTTCCATCCATAGATCGATAGGATCATAAAATTTATGCAAGTTTAAATTTGATGAAAGAAAAGAATACGATACATAATTCATCCCTCCTAGGCCATCATTTTTTCCCTCATCTTTTTGGTCAGCATACTCAATCATTCTCACATTATGATCAATGATGAAACAAAATAGGGACAAATTAGAAATATTTAAACCAGAAATTGAGATTAACCCCATTTGTTGCTTATAAAATGAGAAAATATGGAATTGGTCTTTATAGAGATTTTCGTTCACCCAATCAAAGAAATTAGCAAAGTTGAAAGCATTATCTGCCAAGGATGAAAGGAGATAAAATGTTTTACCATTGACCATTTGGCACTTTCAAGACTCTGCACCGCATGATAGCATAGAGCACTTCAAAAGCTGGGATGGGAGGGTGGATTGATTTGGATCACCTAAAGATGTTAACACCAATCTTCCACACGATATGGGAAATTTGCTAGAGAAATTGGCAAGATTATAACTAACATCCCAAGAACTAGACTCACTATGATTAACATCCTCAACCAAATCACCTTGATAAAAAATATGATGGGGAATAGTAACAACATTACAAGAATCATTCCTTGGAGGCTCTTGATGATTATTGGGACACAGATTCCAATTCGAAAGATGTGACAAAGAAGGTTCTAGGTCAATCTCGCTTACTATTATATCATCATCGTGTGGTTTCTCTTCTTGAGATTTTTAATTACATTCAATTGAGGATAAATGATCATAATCTTTCATTTGATAAGGAAAAACAAGACTATGTTCATTTCTATCCTCACAAACTTGGTCTTCAACTAAAATATGACCACATGATTGCTCTTCAATGAAAGTTTTATTGATTTCCACCTTTTCTTATTTTACAGTGACATGATCAAGGTCTAAATCTAGATTCTAATAGGTTGGATGCTGACTCAAATTATCACCTATTAGGCAATGACTATGGAGTTCCTCTTCTAAAGGCTTTTTAATGGACTCACAAATGGAAGGCTCCACTATGGATGCTTCTTGATGGTGATTAGGTTTCCTTCCACGGATCAAATCCAGGATTTGCTCTGTGACTACTTCAGGTAATAATAACAAAGTATCTTGTATGATTCGATTGATATCCTTCTTAATTTCAGCATGGGGTTTTGAAACATTGTCCTCAAAGTACTCTATAACATTCTTATGGATTGCAGGCACACTCATAATTTGGAACATATCAGGAGAGGAATGGTCCAATTGAGAAACCACATTGCCAATATACTGATTATAATCATTGCTAGATTCACACTCTAATGAATCATTAGTGTTCCTACTCCAACCATCAATAAACAAATCTGTGAACATGTCATATCCAGTGACAAATCCTGGTGCTAAATGATCAAACCATAGTTGAACATCCCCTTACAAGAATTCTCCTAAGGCTCGCATATAAACATCTTCATTGTCAGCACCTCTAGATTCCATGTAATCCCAGAGAATGTCCAACTGACTTTCAATAGATATATCATTATTTCCATCGAACCGGGGCATCTTCCTAGTGTAATCGTTTGGCATAGGATGAGGTGCTCCCAGTATTTCAGAAAAGTCAAAAGAAGACCATTTGTCTTGCTTTTCAACAGCTCTGGTTACTTGGCTATAAGGCTTTGACTGGGAATGATTTCTAGGTTCATGTTGACTTACAATTCCACTCAGGATGGTCGATAAATCTTTATTGCATGGGTGAGGAAGTTGGTGGGTATCATAAAGATTGTGATAACTAGATTCATACCCATAATCATGCTCTAGATCATCCTCATACCCGTAGTCTGACCTCCATCTATTCCTTTCGTTTATTTGTCTTGTATTTTCAATCATCCTTTTGTTTACTTCTTTCATGTGCCTCAGAAATACATCCAAATTCATTATGATTTATGGTATGTTCTCAGAACTTAAGATTAATATGTTGGGTACGATCCTCAGTGGATTCGCGGGGTGGAGTCGCCAGGTGCACCACACAAGTAATTCACCAATAAAAGATATGTTGTAGGGAAAGGTGAGGTATGTTGAACCAAGGTAGGCCTCTACCTCCCCAGAAACAGCACCAAAATGTGGCAAAGAGAATAGGAGGAGAGCCTAAGGATAAATGTCAGACCAGGGTAGGCCTCTACCTTCCCCGACAATGGCGCCAAGATGTTATCACCCACCTTGTAGTTTCCTGCTTGAGGTGGATCCAGAATGGATGGTAGAGGGGCAAGCAACTAAGGGGTGGAACCATGACTGCCTAGACTCCAAAATGGATGGTTTTCACATCAATCAAGGCAGCCTTGACTTTATGTTATCCTAGTCCAGAACAACAATGGGGGAGACCCAGACCTGCTCCCAACAGGAGAGATCAGACCTAGACACCAGAAGAAGATCAGATAGGGCTTCAGGGTACTTAAGGTGCAAGGTGAATGGAAACCCTAGCTCTAGGCTTTAGGTACTAGCAACTTATGGAGGTGACCACTATCTTGGGAAACGTAACTATGATAGGGTAAATAAGGACAAAGTTGGGACTATCTAGTGCCTAGAAGTCAGACTCAATGAAAGGTATTTGAGCTATCAGTAAATGTTGGTAAAGGGCAAAGGCTAGGAGCCTAAGGGCAGTGCTAGCTAGGAGATCAGTGCTTTGTGTGCATTGGGAAATGGATTCAAAAGTACACCAATATTTCATAGAACCCACTTAGGAGACACCTTGATCTACAAACCCAGAAAGTAGCTGGTCCAGAAAAGCTAAGGTACAGGAAACCCAGCTCAATTGATGGCTAGCGCTAGGGCTTAGGAGGATAGATCTATAGTTTTAAGGTCCCAGGAGACTAATGGATCAGTGTTGAGGAAGTAAAGAGGTCAGGGAGACCTGATCTACAAGCCCAAATCAAGAAATCAGCAAAAAAATCAGATCTAGAAAATTCAAAATCTGGTGATGGGGCTAGGAGGCTGAAAACTATTTTTTTTCAGATCTAGGGAAAACTGGGAGGAAATAGCACAGTGTTGGGGGTGTTCTAGAATGCTTCGGACCCGATCTATCTATCTATCTTGTCAGATTTCAGAAAAAACTCACTTCCAGAAAAGTCTAATTTTCAGTGAGGGCGTTAGGGAAGTTTCAATCAATTTTTCAGATCTAGGTCAAATTGTCAAGGATTTGGGCAGCGTTGGGGTTGATTTGGATTATGTGGGACCCTATCTATCCACCTATGAAGTCAGAATTTAGAAAAAATAAAAAACCCTAGTAGGTCAATTTTTCAGTGGCGGGTTATGCCGTTTTTTGCTTAAAAATCAGATATAGGTCAAACTATGAGGAATTTGACTAGCTTTTCAGTTGATTTGATGAAGGGGAGGCCCGATATATGAAACCCAGAAATGGTTTGGCAAAATATAGTACTATTCCCAAGTTTATAGATTTTTAGGGTTTTTAATGCTCTAGGAGTTTTCAGAAAAAGTTGAAGAAAAGCAAGGTACAATGGAATAAGATCTAAAAAAGAAGAGACTTACCTGTTGTATATTACCTACAAATTCTTGTATAAGTCTGTAACAGTGACGATATTTTCTATCTCGGTCAATTCTGGAAGATCCCCATGATTTCTATGGCATATGCAAGCTCCAAGCCACCAATGTGCCCCCTACCTTGCATGAGCAAACGTTAACCATATCAGATTTGTTAATACAAGATAAAGAAACTTAATGCTACAAGACATTTAAATGAAGTAATCATAGATCACAATGAAACTAATGAAAACCCCCTGATCCAAGACGAAGAGAACCAAGCGAGTTGAGGTCCCCCTACAAAAATGCTCCAGCCAAAACGCCCTCCTGTAGACAAAACAATGATAGCCACAAAAAATATAGATCTCACGAGAATTTCCACAATGCTAGGAATCTGAAGGCTAGCTAATCATTATTTGAGCACATCAGATGCAAAGCATATCCAAAAAAATATCCACAAAAAAAGTCTTTCTATTATTCAGATCCAAGAGCCAAAGACCCCTTACAAATGAGAAACTCTCTCCTTTAAATAGAAATGAGAGAACCAGAATCATAACCGAATCCTAACCACTTTCAAAATGACTGGATAAAATTAAAATATAAAATATTCTAATCAATGGTTGAGATGAGCTCAACATACAATACATGAATCAATATAACCATAAAGTACAAAAGTGGACTAAATCACCAATAAAGAGGGGACCCCACTCAACAAGAAATAAATAAAGCACATGAAGGGTCTAAAGAGTGTTGAATAACTCCCTGTGGGTGTCCCCATGGCACAATAAAATAATATAATATTTTAATTCTTTGACTTTGTGCCTCCTTGAGGAAATCGTGAGCCTCCCAAAAGCTCCATAAATTAATATAAAAAAATGACCAAAAATAGGTGTGGGCCCAATCAGGTGCTGCAACTACTAGAGAATATGTGGAGGACATCACTCTCATCATTATGACTCATTCCATTTCATTTCCTTACCTCAGTAGCCCAAATCTATTTCTTCAATAGCCATTTAATCATTTTTTAATCTGCCTCGAGAAACGTGAACCTGCCAAAACAGCCTCTTAGGGTGCCTGCGTTGTCAAACTGAGCCCACCAAGCTCTCTGGGATGGGGGTACTATGGTACAAATAAGTGGCTGCACCCTCTATGCCTATGCAACGCCATAGGAGATCCAACTAAAACATCTCCCTGCTGAGACATATCAACTTGTGAAGAAAAACTACATCAGAAAGGCAAAATGAGCCTGATCATATCTACAAGTGCCCAGAACTGGAAATAAACTATGTCATTAGACTCAAAGAGTCCAAATCCATCTAAGGTGTATACTCATACCCCTCACAGGTCTCTATCTGATCATCAACCATATCCAATAAACAAGGATGATTTTAAGGAACCATACTTATTTAAAAGTGTATAAATGTTGGCGAATATTACTAATTCTTAAAACGTCAACTATAAAATGATTGGCGATATTTTTCAAAAAAAAAATTAATTCCAATGATTTTATATCATTTATATAATAATTTGGTGATTTTTAGGGTGAAAAAACTTTACCCCATCAAAATTGGGTGAAACAGAGCTTCAAAAAATGCAAAATGGCAAATCTTTTTTGGGAGAAAAACATGAAAAAATAGCCCACTGGGATAAAATTTGCCCCTAAAATTATCCCTGCCAATAAACAATATAACCATCTATAAATGATCAAACACCAATAATAACTCATGCTATCATCCATCTGCTGCAAGTCTTAAAAGGCTTAAGGCATGCTCTACAACCAATTCAAGTAACAATCACAAGTAGCAGTCATTTCACTAGCGGTACATCAACAAATACAAATATAAGGATTTATTTATTATTACTCAGACTAGACTTTCAGGACTATACTCACTTCATAATTGTAGCCAATTTTCTAGTGAAGGGTGAAGGATGAAATTGACAAGGCTAAGGTAAAGGATGACTTCCTACTTAACATCATGATACTTTGGATATGGAAAGGGAATACTCACTATAATCCATGTCGGACAAACAACAACACAAGGAATGGCAGTGCCTCACAAATGGGTGAGTTGTTTAGAGAGTGCTTATTCAACTTAGGCATCATGACTACATCAAGCTTGATCCAGGTTCATTAGGACCATCAATTTTATTCCATGGCCTTTTTTGCCTATATGACCCTTTGGGACTTCACGAGTGCTTAAAAGCACAGCTAATCGCAGCTTTCATCCGGGACATATTTATTTTTATAAGGTTAGCAATATTTGGATATAGCATATTTTTTACCATTGCTTTTTGGACCTTTTCTTATACTCTTCAAGGAGTATTTTAGCATTTCATTGCTCTTGCCCTCTTTACATATGTTAAGAAACACAGTTTTATCATTTTTATTTTCCATGGGCGCAAGTTCAACATTTCAAATATAGATAGTACATGAGCTTTTAGTTTTAGCCAACAACATCTCAAGTGACTAGGGAGAGTTCTACACAGTGTCAAACATTGGGACAACTGGCTAGAATGATTTAGGCATACAATCCAACTCACCAAAGGCAAGTTTTGTCACCAACTCAGAGCCGAGACACAATATAAACAGGGAGGCTTGTCCAACAAAAGTTCTAGTGGGGAAAAAGGTCCTCCATGCCATAAGTCAAGAAGTCAATCAGGTTGAAAACTAAACTGGAATGTAATGGATGGGTGGAGACAATGACTGATGGAGCCAACACTAGCAAGCCAAAACAATGGTGGCAATGACTACTTCTATTCTCCCTAAAGAGGGTAAAACCAATGAGTATAGATCAGGAACTTCAAAGTCAAAGTAGGGACATCAATACACAGTACAAAATACATCCAAGTCCATATAATTAGGACCGCCAGATCATGATACCACAAGTTAATACATGTCACAAAAATCAGTATAAGAGCAATGATAACCATAACACCATATAACAAGTTGAGTCATAATCATGCAATATAATCCATCTGAGATGCCATCTATCCAATGAGAAAGTATTGATATAAAAATGGGCATCAATGACTACTCTGTAATGACTAAATGGCTACATCGGTCCTCAAATCTGAGTGTCCTGAGACTCATTTTTCACATGGGAGAGTACAATAGTCCACTAATACAATAATGATCCTTCAAAACTACTCATCTCAGCATGTCATATGTAAGAGATCTGGCTGAAAAATGTATTGTGTCTGAAAAATAGAATATGGTTTCCTAGCTACTATATATGTGATAACACTCACAAAATGATGAAGGCCTTGGCAACAATGGCTCAAGTCACCTCAAGTACATAATCAAAAGTTTCAATTTTTATTTGTCCATGTGAACCGAGTAAAGAAGGAAACCCACATGGGAAAAACCTTCCCTCAAGAATCGACATGGGACTTGACCTTCAATGATATAACAACAAATTACCATCCTTCACTCACCCCAAGCAAAGATCTTAGGTAAGTGAAGGTCTTCTTAGTGAAAGCCTTGGTAAAAATGTCGGCAGTTTGCTCGGTGGATGGGCAATACTGCAGTGAGATCACCCTGTCATGCACTAAGCCCCGAATGTAATGCATGTGAATCTCTATGTGCTTTTTCCTCTTCCTCTATATTGTATTAGTAGATATCTTGATGGCACTCTGATTATCCACCCAAATGTTGGTTGGAGAATCAGTTGTGACACCAAACTCTCAAAGAATTCCTTGCAACCAAACACACTGAGTTGCAACATTGACTGCTGCCCTGTATTCAGCCTCTACTGATGAAATTGAGATGGTGTGTTGTTTCTTAATTGACCAAAAAATAGGACCCTTAGCAAACATGAAGACAAAACCTAATGTTGAATTTCTATCAATTGGATCACCGGCCCAATCTGAATCAGAAAATCCAGCTAGTTGAAGTGAGGAACTAGCTTTGTAATGTACTCTAAATTTCTTAGTTCCCTGGACATACTGAAGAATTATTTTAGCATCCTTCCAATGGAGCTCATGCGATTGGTGCATGTGTCTTGCTACAACATAAGACAAATCAAGTCTTATATGAGTGAGGTAGACCAAGTTTCCCACTAGTTGCCTGTAGAGTGTGATATCCACCATTGGGGATTGCCAAATTCATGCAATTTAATACCAGAAAAAAAGGAAGCCTTGGCTGCCTTACACTCAGCCATATTAAACTTATTTAGTAGCTCTGAAGCATATTGTGGCTGACTCAGCATGATTCCCTTAACATTTTGCTCAATTTCTAAGCCCAAACATTGCCTTAGCAATCCTAGGTCTATCATAGCGAATTCACTGTGCAAAGAGTTCTTAATTTGGCCAATTGAATTGGTGCAGCAACGTGTAATAAGAATATCATCAACATAAAGAACAATGACCTACAAGTTAACATCATTTTTTGCAAATACACATTAGGGTCTAATTTGCATCTTGTGAAGCCAATTGAAAGCAAGAAAGCATCCATTTTTTGCATACCAAACCCTGGGGGCTTGCTTGAGTCCATACAGTGATTTTTTCAGCCTGCATACCAATGAAGGATCCTCTTGGAAACCTTCAGGCTGCTGCATATAGATCTCATCCTGTAGTTCACCATGCAATAAAGCACTCTTTACATCCATGTGGGGAACCTCCCAACACCTACTAGCTGCTAGTGCAAGAACTAGTCTAATTGAGTCCATCTTTGCAACCAGTGCAAAGGTCTCTATCTAATCAACTCCATGGACCTAAGAATAGCCCTTAGCCACTAACCTAGCCTTATTTTTTATATCAGAACCATCAGCAGCAATTTTTTTCGGTAGACCCATTTACATTGAACAACTTTCCTCTTGGGAGAAAGGGGAACCAATTCCCATGTATTGTTCTCTTGGAGGGACTGGAGCTCATATTCCATTGCTGACTTCCATCTTGGGTCTGTACAAGCTTTCTGATATGTCTGTGGGTCAGAACTGATCAACATGTAACAGTTCTCAGCAAAAGCACTATCACTAGCAAATGAAGCCTTACTAGTTTGTGATCTAGTTCTCCTACACTCTTGGGGATTTCCTGCCAATTCCACAGCTCCTTGCACAATTTTTTCAGCCCATTTGGGCCTAGATGGTGAGTCATATATAGAAATATCATCTTCAGCAACATTCATATCAGAATTATCTAAAAAAATAGAGCATGTGCCATCACTTACATCTTCGAATGGTTGAGGAGAGGAACAATCCCTCAGTGCAAGTTCAAAGTCTGGAATTGGCTCTTCTTCGAATTTGACACTTCTTTCAACAAATGTTTTGGCAGTGGATGTGTCAAAGAGATTGTACCCTTTGGTTTCCTCACCATATCCAACCATGAGACACTCCTTTCTTTGTGGCTACAAGGATTTCCTCTTCTCTGAAGGTATTCTTTCCCATGCTTTTGTCTCGAATATCCTGAAACTTGTGACATCTAGTTTTTCACCAAACCATGCCTCATAGGGTGTCATCCCTTTCACTGATTTGTGGAAGGATCTGTTCTGAATGTGAGTAGCACAGCTGATGGATTCAGCCCATAGCTTGTAATTAATTTCCCTCACTTCTATCATGCAAGTTTCCATCTCTTTGAGATATCTATTTTTTCTCTCGGCCACACCATTTTGCTGTGGTGTGTAGGGAGTTGAGTGTTGCATTTGGATGCCACACTCCTCACAAAGTTGTTGTAGATACTTATTCACATATTCCTTTCCATTATCAGTCCTAAGGAATTTGATATTATTCCCACTATGATTCTCTACTAGTGCTTTCCAAACTTTGAGTTGCTCAAACACCTCAGATTTTAATTTCAAAAAATACACCCAGCAAAATCAAGAGTAGTCATCAATAAATGTAAGCACATACCTAGATCCACCATATGAGGGAGTGGGTAGTGGACCAATCAAATAAAAATGCACCAACCCAATTTGTTGTGTTGCTCTCCATGCCTTTCCCTTCTCATAGCTCTGTGCAGGATGCTTCCCAATCACACATCCAATACATGCTCCAGTAGATGACTGAATTTGTGGAAGACCTTCCACCATTCCTTCTTTGTGCAATGTTTGGAGATATCTATAATTCATGTGGCCAAACCTCTCATGCCATAGTTTGGAAACTTCATTGGCATGTGAGTGAAGTGCTTGATCACTGGAAATAGGGAGGAAATTAGAGAATTTGTACATTCTCTCATGATGATCAACATACCCAACTACAACAACTTGGTCAATTGAGATTTCAGAAATCTCTACAGAGTCAGGAGTAAATATTACTCTCTTTGGCTCTCCTGTATGGGTCATCTGGTAGACTAAAAGAAAATTTGCTGCAAGGTCTGGTACATACAGTACATCACTGAAGAACCCATGGTCTAAATCAATTCTCCCAATCCCTTTGGTCTGGAGTTTAGAATCATCTCCCAATCGAACTGTTGGGCCAGCATTCAAACTCATGGAGGAGAAGAATTATCTCCTAGATACCATATGCCTAGAAGCACTTGAATCAATAATAAAGGATGAGGAATTATAAGTACCTACCACCAATGCATGACATTCTCCTTGCCTTCACTTGAACTGGAGTTGCCATCTTTCTTCCTAGCACTATCAGGAACTCGAATGTTGTTATTCTCTAGCAGCTGCACCATGGTGTCTATGGTTTTCTTCATGCATGAGCTCTCTAGATTCTATCCCTTGTGGAAATAAGAGCATTTGGCCTTCTATTTTCCTTTCTTCTCATTTTCTTTGGGTGGATTCATATCTCCCTCACTAGATTTGGGTTTTTTCTGATTTCTTCTTGTCTGGCAACTTCGAATTCTTGGACTTTGGTTTGCCCTTTGTTGAATTCGAAACCCCAACTGCTAGTGCTTAATATTTGGTCTTGATGGAACCCATTTGGACCAATTTGTCTTGCTCTTGAGTGAGTCACTCCATGAAATTTTCCAGACTTGGCATTTTCCAGTTTCGAATGGTGAGTTTGCCTAAGTGAAATGTGCTCACAAAGACTGAGAACTCTGGCCCCAACTTCGAAAGTATAGACAAGATCAATTGATCTTCCTTCTTCTCAATCCCACATTGTTTTAACTGCAATACAAGTGATTTGAACTTGGTGAATAAGTCTTGGATCGTGTCATAGTGCGCTGGGCTCAATCTTATCAGCTCATTCTCAAGTTGGTGACCACATAGCTCATTAGTTTTTCCAAATAAAGACTCAAGATTCTCCCAAACCTCCTTTGGTGATGTCAAACTGTCAAGGTGGAACAATAACTCTCTTGAGATGCTCATACATAGCAAATGATATGCTTCATCCAATTTGTTAAAATACTTGGCTTTTTCTATAGCAGAATTTGGTTCCACTTCAGTGCCCATAGTAACTCTGAAAAGCCCCTTTGCTCTCAATTGAATCACCATCTCTTCCTTCCATTCAAAGAAGTTGAAAGGTGTTAGCATGATGTGCGTAGCCTCCATTATTTCCTGCACTAATGGTGGTGAAATCGCTAACTAGGTTACACTCAGCAATTCGATTTTATCTAGAATTCACTAACAAAGCAGCTCAAATCCACTAAGAATTTGGTCTACAACTCAAAAATATCCAACCAGCTCTAATACCATGTGATAAAATTGAACCATCAAGTGATTATTTCAAACCACAGTAGAATCTAGGAGCATTAGTGAGGTTCACAAATCAAATTTGGGTGCAAGATTCCGCAAAAAACATCAAATTATAGTTAAATTACACACAATGATAGTTGGAAACAAGATAATTTTGGCCTGTCTAACTTTTAAATTGTTATTAAAAAGTTTATAAATGCATCATAAGTGTTTTGAATGGATTTGGAAGCCAATTGTGAGCAAAAATCCCAAAATTGCCAAATTGGCATCAAACCCCCCTAGGTGGGCCAATCTCGTCCCAAATCTCTCCAAATGGCCATGAATTTATGGAGTGCCATGGCTGATGTGTGCTGGGTCAATTATTACACCTTGGACAGCATGGGGGTGGAAACATGGATGGTTTAGACTCTCAATGCAACATTAATTGCACCAAATCAAGACAAATTTGGGCAAAATCCCACTCTAGCACCCCAAGTCAACTTCCCTGTCCACATTCAATGAATGGGAGTGCACTAGAAATGATAGTTGTGCATATGTGGTTGGTTGACTAGGTTGGAGTACCCATGTGGGTCAAAGAACATCAACTTGACATGGCATATGTCCACCTAAGCACCCCTAGTCCACCTCATAGTGTATTAAAGCTTAGAAAAGCAATAAAATTGATTAATTAGTGTAATTAAGGTACTAATGATGGATTACTGTTCTAACATAGTTCTTATTAACCTTGGTTACACTTGTCTAGCCTCCACCATGCATATAAATAAAGAGAGATACCCTATCATTCCATTCATTCCTTCGTGACGGATACCATCATTCTTGGGTAGGAAGACCTTCACTAGTGGAGAATTAGAATCATTGTCACAAGTATGACCATCATCATATTACCATTATTCTTCCATGTGGAATCCATTATAGTTGTTAGACCTAGACCATCAATGGTTGTACCATCATTTCCAAAACCCTAAATTCGAGCCATACCGAAAATAGGGGATTGGATAGCTATAAAAGGAAACTTGGTACCACATTGTGGATTGGTAACCCCAGCTTGGGAACGGTTCTGTCAAAGAAAGATATGGCTTGACAAAGCCTACGACTAGGAGGAACAACTTTGGTTTGCAACCAATTGGCCACGTTTCTAGATAAGTTGATTATTTTGAATAATTGTATGGTATTTATCTTAGTTTGTATTAATTATTGCCATTGTAAGAATTTTGGAACTGAATTAATAGCAACGTAAATGTTATTCTTATAGGAATAGTTAGCAGAGCTTGTGTGTGTGTGTGTGTGTGTGTGTGTGTGTGTGTGTGTGTGTGTGTGTATAAATGCATAAATTTAAAATGAAATTACACATCAGTGGCAAAGTCAGTGTGCAGAATCAGTACCCGGTGGCCCAAAGTCACCATGAGGTAATTGGGTGTGTGACAATTCTCATGAAATCTATAGTGAAGAGGATAAACAAATTATTTTAAAATAGTTTCTAGGTAATATTTTAACTTGTACGGGTTTTGAAAATGATAAAGTCATGCATATAGCACAAATTAATCAATTCCCATAAGATTTACATGACTTAAAATGACTCATTGGTGCATACCAAAGATGTTTTAAATTCTAGTATTAATGCCAAGGATGGTGAAGATGAATATGAGAATGCCTTTTTTTGATATGACCCAAGACAACCGATTATTTATGATTTTATTGAAAACGAGGTTGTAAAAGTTACTCATATAGAATTCTTTAGTGGTGAGCCAATATATGATATATATGAGGATGATATGAATTGGAAACAAAATTTTGGTCTCCTTTAATAGTCTTAGGATGTTCTTCAAAACTAGAATCCTCTAATTCATTATTCTCCGAATCATATACAGATGTAGAGAAAAGGGTTGAGGAATGGGATAATGGTAAAGTAGTTTCTAAAGTTATTAAAGAGACCGAGAAGGATAAAAATGTAATAATAGATAGAAATCAAGATGAAAAGCATGTAACTATGCTTAGTATACTAACCCATGCTCGAAAAGAGGATATCTATAGCCATGTCCTAGAAAATCAAGGACCTTTCTCTAACAAGTCTAAGGACCTAATTAAAGCTTAGTTAGAGTCTATTTTATTAAAAGAATTAGTGGTTTCTAGCCTCTTAAGGACATCCTTTCTCGACTATAAGTGTAAATTTTTCTTTCATAATATGGCATAGTCGTTTATATCACCAATTCTGGTTTTGACTAAATTCTGTATAACTAGTGAAAAAATCTTGGTTGCATTGGAAAAGTGATTTCACTTGGTTTGATTTTACATATTATAATAGGAATATTTATACATAAATAAGTTTGTAATTGAGTAGTTGCATATTTGTTTTAATATTATACTTCAAACATTTTGAATTTATTTTTAGGTATTCTTGAAATTTGAAATTTTGAAAATTTTGAAGAAAAATGAAGATTAAATCCTTAGGTCTCAATCAACACAAAAGACCTTTACATTATGAATTATACTATTAATGACTATGTCTTGAGTATGTTGGAATAATGATATTGGGAAACATTTCTAAAAACATTACTGTTAATCCTTATTATTTAGCTAAAATGTGATGTTCTTCTGGTAATCATGTCCTAACAAATAACTAGATGTCAAATTTTAAAACTAATTACCCTGATTTACTCAAAGTTTCATATCCATTCATAATAACATTAAGGAGTAATTAGTCATGTGGAAGAAAAAAATCAATGTGGTGGAGATGAAAATATTTAGTGGGTATACCTTATTGGAAGAGCATATGAAACTCATCTTCAAAAAACAAACATCATCTCTTTGTGTTTAAAACACACTAACTAACCCCTTCCAAAAACTACAAGGGTTATGAAAGGAATTTCAATATATATTGATTACCCCCATCCCGAGTTGCTTAAAGCATAAACAAAAACAGGGATAGAGAAAGGAAATTCAATATATAGTGGTAAATGTGGATTTCTGACATTTGTTAGCAATGGAGAAAAGTCTGTGGTGTCAGGGTAACTACACCATGTGTTATGGACAGTATTTGGTAGTGTAGCAACACTAAGAAGACAAGAGAGGAACTGCCACACCCTTGGCTAGGTAGGGTCTTGGGAAACCCTCCTACCCATGGAAGAGACTTCAGTTAGAAGCATGTTCACTTTAAAACCCATGAAAAGCATGGTTGGAAAGAGACCAGAGCACCCACATTGAGATCTCACACGAACATGTCCAAGATGAAGACCACACAGTGGGATGAGTATGGAAGAAGAACGCATTGGCATGAAGGGATTCTTGATGATGGCACAATGTGACAAGTTGGTATTTCCTTGGAAAGGTGATTGGCTCCCATGCCAAGACAAGGCACGTTGAGAGGAAGGTCCACACAACAAGGTATATGGATTAGGAAATGCATACATGGGTACTATTGGCAGGCAACAACCCTCTTAATTTTTCTGCTTTGCTGAATAAAATTGATCAGTTCTCTTCTATAATTTATCACAAAATTATATAAGATTGCCTTCATAATCTTCGATTTTGAAGGTACTCTCAATTAAAGAAGAGTTAATGATTATACTAGAAATTTAGGAAGCATTTTCATAAATTTAATAATTTAGCAACTGTTAATCTTTTAATTTTATATAATCAATTTTCATTATTATCAATATATCTAATTATATATTGATTTGAGATATTTAAATTACAGTGTGCTAAATACTTCTTTGGATTAAATTAAAGATAATTGAAAATGCATTC
>LPNX010257676.1:23017-47518 GCA_001517045.1 Pseudotsuga menziesii | reverse complement strand
ACCACGTGACAAACATTGGTGTATTGATCTGTGATCTGTTTATGTGAAGCGGCTATTCTTGGTGTTCGGTCCTTTGGGAGTACCCTGTGTACCCTAACATAAACTTGTTGTAGTTAGGTTTTATTGATTTCATTTATACCTTTTGACAAAGTAATCATCATTAGTTTTTGCAATTTATATGGTTAGGGTTGATGAATTAAGTTAAACATCCTATTTAACCCTAATGATATGCTTTTACATAGAAAACTTTATCATTTAAATACTATGTCATTTTGTTTGTAAATACATAGCTATGAGAGTTTTTATATATGCTTTTCATATAGCTGAAGTTTACCTTTATATACACTTCGAATTTTAGCAAGATTTCTTATGTTATATTTGTAAGGAGTGATTTTTATTTAAACACTAAATATTTAATAAGTTTTCATTATAATACATTTGATCAATCTTTGATGTTTTCCTTGGTGTAATAAACCTCAAGTTTAAAAGCAAGACAATTCAAGGGTTTTAATGATTAATGATATTTTACTGAATCACCTACGTGAAGATTGAGATCATATTAACATCTGGTTTATCTTGGTTGTGATTTTATGACACCAATCAATACAACTAACATTTGTTGTTTTAATGCTGGATTTGTGTCACTGTAATTCGATTCCATGATTACTGATAACCATTACCATTTATGACAGCTGTACAAAGCTATCATTATGTTCTTTGTATTATCAATGCTTTGTTCTTTGTGTTATATGGTTATCAAACCCTGAATTGTATTATTTCAAATGTCAAAGTTCAGATTATTTCGAATGTCAAAGTTTAGATTATTTCGAATGTCAAAGTTCAGTTAAAATTGGAAGTGTTAACATAATGATTTATGAGAGTTATGTTGGTTACGACTAGTCTGTATGTTACTCATAGCGCAAAACATTGGCACTTGTCTTCATTATTTCAAAATTTTGGTTACCATGGCCGAATATGGGGTTTTATTTCTTGTCACATATGAACAAATTAGTGATTTGATGGTTCACGTGATGCCTTTCACTTGGATCCCTATTCCTTCCATCTTCACAACAACATTCATCCCAAACCGAGACTAGAGTTGTAGTGATGAAAAAATGGCTCCTCTTAGTCGATTCGAGATCTCAGGGCCTAAACTGGTGGAAGCTAATGAGGAAGTTGCTGCATTATTTGAAAATATAGGTTGGGGTTCATTCTTTAGACGTTTTAATGGTCATAATACTGAAGTCACCAGACAATTCTCTCTAAACCTGAAGGAGAATGTAGTTCAAATTGGGGGGTTTCAGTTTATAATTGATGAAGACAAAATTGCAGAAGCAAAAAATCTTCCCCAGACTGGAGAGTGTTGGTTTAAAGGAGGAAGAGTTGATAAAAAAAAGGTGCAATTCATTGCTTTTACCCTTACCTGCTAATGCAAAGCTAAGTTTGGGGTTTCTGTTAAATTCTTAAAACCAAAATGGCAAGCGTCTTATGAAGTTTTAGTCAGGTATGTTTCATGTGATGGCCGCTTATCTCATATCCATTATTATCATTTGAGATTATTATTAGCTTTGAATGTTTGTAAACTTAATCTCCCTTTCTACTTGCTTCAAATATTGAAGAAAATGGCACACTCTGTGCAAAATACTATAGGCAATCCTGATAGAAGCTTGTTTTACCATAGTTTGATTAAGATTCTGGTTCAGCACCAATTATCCCTTATTGGTAGATCCTGGGATGAATTATTGGCTGAAAACAAGCTAGGGTCGACACAGTATTGGCCTAATCCTCCTCCTAAAATTCACAGAAAGCGTAAGGCTTCATTAAAATATGAAGTCGATGATGTTCATAAAGCTGAGTCATGGGTTAGTAAGTTACAGGAAGCAAGCCCGCCTTTAGATACCCACATTGGTAATGATGTTCCAAATAAAATTGATCCATTAGATGCTGGAACTAATATGGACCCATCGTCATCTGTCAAAATTGCAGCACATCTACAAAGGTGGATAGTAAATCAACGAATGTTTAAAAATATGATTCTGTTACTCATGAATTCCTTTTTGATCTGTGCACTCTTAAAAAACCTTGTGATGAATCTACACGAAAACTTGAATAGTTAGCAGAAGTATGTTGTGATAGAAAAGATTCTAAGCCAAAGGGTTCTATGTCTGTTGGTACACGACAATTTACTCGAAGTATGACTACAGCCTCCATTCCAGTTACTACTCAGCAGCATAAAGAGTCTCCTCTAGTCAAAATTGATAGTGAAGATGATGAATTATCCCCAATTCATGGGATTTCTCTTGGCAACGATGAATAGCATGTTGAAATGAGTCATCCCGTTGTGTCATTGATAAATGAATTCGCTGATCAGTATTCTCCCTATAAGTCTGAACAAAAAACTTCATTTACTGGTGATTCTTCACCTGTTAGAAGCAATGAAGAAAATCGATTAACTCTTAAACAGATATTAAAGGACAAAATTACCGAGTTGAAAACAGAGTTAGGGGAGCTATATTCAAATGAATCGGATATGAAAGAGGAAATCAAATCTCTTAAAAATGAATTATTGTCATGGATTAGTAAATCTAAAGAAATGAAAGTGAAAAAGGATAGATACAAAGCCACTAAGAAATCCATGACAATAATGAATCAGTGGTTGCTTGAGCAAATAGAGCATCAAAAGCTCAAAATTCTAGAAATCAAAGATAAATTGTCAGAAGCTCGTCGGGCTACCAAATTCCAAGTATCTTCTTGAAAATTATGTTAGTTGCTGCAATTTTGGGAAAATAAAAAAATCAAGTAATTAGCATGCCCACAGAATCGTAGATTCTATAGGAATTACTCATCATTAAATTAGATTTTATTATTATTTATGTTTTGTATCTATTACATTAATTATAAAACTCATGCATGGTTTCGATTCTTACAGGTGTCGTTGCTGGATAGACTTTTGAATCTTAATGTTGTTCGACTTCATTAATATTTTGCAACGGAGGTTGAGGTTGTTACAAATTCAATTGATATGGATGCTTTCAACATAGACGAGTTGCATTTCATGGTTATGGAAGTTGTAATCGAGTTTTCCAGGTGCCCTTCTTTGAGGAATGCAACAGAACGATGATAAAGATTTTGTCTTTATTATGTAATAACTATTAGAAACTAAATCGATATTTTTCAAATAGTTGTTACACAAAGTTGGAAGGAGTTACTAGTCTTATTATATAATCTAGGAAGCTCGTTGTAGTGGGGGTCAATTGGAGTACAAGAGAAAATACTTGTGAAACATATAATACATTTCTGGTTTTGATTAATCTATTGAAGTTTTCTTCGTGGATGATTACCACTGGGACATCAAAAATTGGTACCAAATTTTGTTTTCTGTTCTTTGTTATTATATATATATTTCAAAAGCAATTTTCTTACTTTAAATCTGTGTGCAATTGAACTTAGTTTTCATTGCATCAACATAGTTTCAATTACTCTTATCACTCAATATTGATATATGTTATTGATACTGTCAATGTCATGATTATTCTAATGTTGTTGATTATTGTGATCAAATAGTATTATATTTTCATAGCTTATTTTGATTACATCTATATTTTGATAGTTGTTTTGAATGATAAGTTATTATATCTTTTATATACAGATTTTAATCTTGAATTTTGATTATATGTTGACAAAGACATCTACAGAGTGAATAGAATAATTTCTTATTTTATTCTCTATATTTTGTAAATTTTATTAAATAGAGTGTTATTCGTGATAACAGTTCTGATAGTTTCTTTATCTGGAATTGTTTGATTTATTTCACTTTGTTATTTATAATTGTTAATTGATAGTTGATATAGTAATCTAAAAGTTTGCTCTCAGTTGAGATAGGGTAGCTAGTTAATTTTAATTCATATTTTAGCTTAGTTTATTTTAATAGCTGTTAAATAGAATTAGATTAGTTTGCTAAAATTTAAAATAGTTTTTTTTAGTCAAAACATTTAAAACAAAACCCCAAAACAGGAGATTTTCCTTAAGAAATCACTTTAGGATAACTTAAACTTAGAAAACTAACTCTAGGATTTATTTTAAGCTGTAATTTAATTTAGGATAAATATTTACTGAATTTCTTTTTACATTCTCCTTAAGAGGATAAATTCAGTTGGTAGTAGGACCATAACCTGCGAGGTTTTTTCATTCCAAACACACCGGAAGCTGCTCTAAGCAACTTGTGTGGGCTTAATCTCCTTAAGTTGGCCTAGTTTATAAAATCCAGCCAACAAGCACTCAACATGACACAAGAGAGGAGTGTGTGGATGAGAGTGTGTACCAAGAGGTAGTGTGTGGTGATGATCCACCCATGTTGATACTTAGCAATTGACTGAAGAAGGGAGCGCGAGTTGGTATCCCATGGCGTACCCATTGACAAGTGGACCCACAAGCATAGCATGAGTGGACAGAACACGCCTTTCCAATTGGCAAGTGAACCCATGGAGTGGCATGAGTTGGGATCCCATAGGATTTCTCATCACCAAGTGGACCCACAACAAGTAGCATGACTTGGGATCACATCAAAAATGAAACCAAGAGGTCGGCTAAAGTTTGAAGGGGATGCACACATAGGGACATGTCTCTTGGCACACAATAGATGTGTATATATAGAGGAGTGCAGCATGTGGAGAAGTAACCAAGTGGAAGCAAGTGAAAACAAGCCTCCAAGCGAAGTGCAAGCTAGGTGCAAGTATTTAGTGCAACAAAGGGGAACATGCATATTGGAGCTTTGGTTGGTTAGGTGACCAAAGTGATAGGTGTCCTAGGAGGCGTCTATGTGTGCAACATGGAGGATTTTCGAAGACTAGGGAAGGTTATAGTTGGTATTTTTGAGGTTTATTCTAAAGGTGGAGCTGCATTCAATTGGGTGCACTCCAAGAGAGGTTGCTTGGACCACCCTCCTACTATTTTAACTTAAACTTTGGAACTTATATATACATTATTTGGCATACCCCGTTGCGGTGTCACCCATCTATACTTGTGCCTCTCATGTGTTGAATCTTCGTTAGATAACTCTTATATGTATTAAACATGTTTAACTAAGTAAGGAGACTAACATAGGTATTTTGAGGTGTAATATAGCAATCTTGTCCTAGGATGACCTTGTCCCTAGGTGCGGTGTTGGGTAGTGTCGCACAACTCAGAGAAGGAGTGAAGCCACAAGTTTCACATTGGACAGTTAAGGCCCACGACAAGAATGTTCCTATAAATATGTAGCTTATTACCCAATCAATAAAAATCTCCACGGAATGAGCTCTATCCCAACACATTTAGGACATGTTATTGGTAAATGAATACTCATCATGCATTATTTTAGTAAAGATGGGTGATCGTTGATTTTTTTGGCATATTAGCTTAATAATTTTATTGCATATTTTAGTAACTCCAAAGTAAATTGGAAATGGATAAAAAAATGTAATCTTTCATATTACCTTAACCATACCCATTATTTATGACATCTCCTAGAGGAATAACTCCAAGGATGGATGATTTGTATTAAGCATGAATATCTTATTAATACATGAGGAGAGGTGACCTTTGGTCTTTCTCATCCAAAGGTACATGACTCTTCACCTTATTCTTTAATAATTGAAACTAAATTAATAATTTACAATATTTTCAAATGGAACCATAATACCCACATATTAGGTTTTCAACATTCACCCCCCTGATCCGAAGGGGTGTTCATTAGTCCAAGCTTCTTCTGATCTTTTCAAGATTTTATCTTCCAAGTGATATGGTGAATATGTCTGCAATTTTCTTACTTGTGGAATAATGTCTCAAGTGAATAGTCTTGGACTCTAAATAATATCTAATCATATGGTACTTTGTGTTGGTGTGCTTAGTTTGATCATAGAATGTGGGATTCTTGGCCTACTTGATTGTAGAATTATTATCAATCAGTAGAGGAGTGGAATTCACTCATTTCTCCTACATATCTTCAATTATTTTCCTAAGCCACACAATCTCCTTTGTTGTTTCTTCCATAACCATGTATTTTTCCAATGTTATGGAATCTACTAGAATACATTGTTTGTGTGATATCTAGGAGATAGTTATTGATCCAAGACTCATGAGGTAGTATAAAGTAGACACTCCATTCTCTGTGTTTCCATCAAAGCCTGAATTGGAATGTCCAATCAGTTTGAACTCATCTACCTTATAATATTTGAGTCCAAAGTGTTGAGTCCCCTTTGAGTATTTTAGAACTCTTTTTGCAAAAGACCAATGTCCTTCACATGGTTTTTGCATGAACCTGGAAAGGATACTAACAATAAATGAAATATATGGTGTGGTAATGGTAAGGTACATAAGGCTCTCCACAAACTATACTTGGTTGCACCCTCAAATTTGTTCCCTTTTTTTGATGTGGGTTTCAGGTTATGTTTCATTGGAGTAGATAGAGGGTTACACTCTACCATACCAAACTTGTTCAATAATTCTCCAATGTACTTCTTTTGAGACATAAATATGTACATTGGATTTTAAGTCTCTTCAACTCCCAAGTAGTAGTGAATATGTCCCAAATATGGTATCTCAAATCCTTTCTTCAACTCTTTATTTTTGGATGCAATGTAGCTTTCATTGTTCCCTGTCATCAACAAATCATCTACATACACTACAAGATATACAACAAAGCTTCCAATTTCCTTTACAAGCAATGTCACATCATCAAGATTAAAGTGTTGGAAATTTGATTTCATAAGATGCTCAATTAGATTTCCATACCATGCACGAGGTGCTTGTTTCAATCCATACAATGGCTTGATGAGTTTGCATACCATCTATTATTGTCCCTTCACAACAAATCATTATGGATATGACATGGAGACATTTTCTATCAAATATCCATTCATGAAATAGGTCTTTGCATCAATTTGATGAACTTTCCACCCATTTTGTGTAGCCAAAGACAATAAAGTGAAAATGGTTTCCCAATTTGTTGTGGAGGGGGGAGTATCCTCATAGCCAATGCCTTCTTTCTATCAAAAACCTTTTTCCACAAGCTTCACCTTACGCTTCTCAAGTGAGCCATCTGATTTTTGTTGATGTATATGTAACTTCCGAATGTATTCTTCTATGTATTTTATATTATTGTAACCCGATGTTTATTCCAGGATGTTTCTATTATGTATTTGAGTCATGTGGTCATGCCCCGATGTTCCGATCGGGAGGATTATAATGTAAACAAGTCATATCAAGTCATTGGGTAAGTCCCCACTGTTTAGGGGCACTTGAGTTATTATACACTAATTAAGGTGTAGGCTCGAGTAGTAATTATTAGGTTGAGTGCACTTCAAGTCAACGGAATAATATAAATAGAGAGTGAGAGTCTCTCTATTTATCACTTGCGACTTAGCTCTCTTGCTCTCTCAAGTGTGGCGCACTTTTGGAGAAGGAAATTCTTGGGCTTGACAGAAGACAGAAGGCTGCTGTTGTGAAGGGAGGTCATCTTACTGTTTTGGGTTCACATCTTGTGGTGATACTATCTTAGAGGAAGTTGAGGGGTTTTCTCCATTTATGGTTTCCCCTCCTAAAAGCTTTGTGTCTCTTGTCTCTTGTGATATGCTTATGTGATTGCTGTGCTTGTTATTCTCTCAGTGAAAAGATCTTATCATAATGCTAGCTTAAATGTTGAAAAACTAACAATTTTTACTTGTTATTGTAGGCCCACTTGCAATGAATTGGTTTGTTTCTAAATGGATGGTCCACCAACTTTCATGTCCCATTATTGATGAGAGCATTGTTCATTATGCATGGATTCTTTCCACTCACCATGAGTAGCAGCTTCTTCAAAGGAATTTGGTTCAAGGTTAGTAGAAATTCAATTCAAAATCATATGAAACATCCATATCATTTATATCATTTGAATTTGAATTGTCTACATCTCCTCCATCTTCTTGCCTTGTCAAACTTCTAGTTCCTTTCTTTTCAACTTCGTAAGGATGAACACTTTCAAGTGTCTTCATGACACACTTTAGAAATTTTCATGAGGGTTAGGGATGCTCAGTTGGTGGTGCTTCATTCTCTTCAATATTCAATCTTCTATTCCTCTTAATCACATCATCCAATCGAACCTCTTGTTCTAGTGGAGTGACAAGAACTTATCCATGAGGGGGAGATGGTGCTACAAAAGAAAATTCCAAAGATCGATCAAAGATTGGGATCCCCCCATTCAAGATGTGGAATCTCATTGCCAACTTCATAATTTATTTACATGGGTAATTTTATCTAGGTGATCAAGTTATTGCTCAATAGACTTTTCAGTTTTAAACAAGGTGACAACCTTGACTCAAGATTTTCCCCCAAGGACACACCAAGTGGCTTGAATATTTATGCCACGTTTTTCCCCTAGGTGTGTGAAATGCGAAAACATTTTATGGAGTTGTTGTTGGGGATAAATATTTTTATTCCCGAGTATGACTTAACTTTTATCTTTTCCTTGAAAAGATAAAAAGATAAAAATTTGATCGATCTTATCTTTGAAAATAAAAATTTAAAACTCAATCCATCTGGCAACTCCATTGTTTAATATCCCTCCAAGGTATTCAACCTGGAGGAATTCCGAAGGATTATTTGATCTCATCCTTGAGCCTGAAAGGGATTATAGGAGGAGATTGAATAAACATACTTCCTATAGAATCCATGAAGATTTAGGGTCCCAATCCCTCTCATATATCCATCATCTATTTGTACGGAGTCACATCCATCAATCTAAAGAAATGTTTGATTTTTTCAAACCCATTGACTTTACTCAGATAGTAGGTCCCCCCCATGCCATTCTGAATGATGCTATCAATAAGCTGCCTACTTTTCAGGGAAACAATACCATCTCAGTCAAATCACATCTTCATAAGTTTTCCAAGAATTTAGTTGGTTATTACAATCAAATTTCCCATGAACATGATGACATAAAAATGAAGCTTTTTGCTTTATCCTTAGAGGAAGATGCTAGAGAGTGGTACCTTGACTTACATGATAATTCATACAAAACACTTGATGAATTCCTAGATGGAAGAAGAAATGGGGAGAGAAAAAGGAACCAAGACATCAGCTTGTTGCTCTCCATAACATTAAAAATATGGGAAATGAAACTATGGAAGAGTTCAATAAGAAATTCAAAGATCTTGTTTCTGACCTCCATAAAGATATTAAGCCACATGATGACCTCTATTATATTGAAGCTTTCACTGGATATTTGAGGTATTAGTTAAGAGATAAAGAATCTGCTGATTTAAATCAAGATTGGGACTTGGCCGAAAAATTTGAAAAAAATATGCAATCATCCGGTAAGTCTAACATGCCTAGATTCACTAGAGGAAATTATTCCTATAGAAAAGAGTCTAAGGGAAAAAATTTCGAATCAGAGGGAAAAGAATCATCCAAAGATCTTATGAAGGAAATGTCTGAAATGATGAAAACATTGGTAACTAATCAAAACCAGCAAATGGCCAATCATGCTGCATAACTGAATCACATTCAGAATATGTTGGTAATGATGTAAAGAAATCATGTTTCTCATGCACCTATGGACTTTCAACATAAGCCCAACCAAATGTATCAAAAGAAAGCACCAACTCAAGAGCCCTGGATTCCGAACCAGTTAGATTCAACCAACATGGTAGAGCATGCAATTCCATTTTGTAGGCCTTGTGATCACTTCCACAAGGAAAGGACTTGTTATATTTCCAATCAAATCATGGAAAAAGGATTCCTTGATGTTATATTTTCTTAATATTATAACAGTATATCTTAATTGCATTTATCAATAGGATCTCTAGAAGATAGACAAAACACATAATAATAACACGAGTATTCTTCACCTAGAAAACCAAAATGGGAGAAAACCCAACAACCTTCATCTACAGATAATAAGTCTAAGATCAAAGTACAATGAAGAAAGAAAAAGAAAAATATGGAAATGTTTTCAAAAAATGGAAACCCTAAAAACAACCTTCTTTTGTAGTGTATGCAAACTTCTCTCTCTCCCAGAAAACTGTGCACTTCTCTGAGATGTTGTGTTTCTACTACATGAAATAATGAGGGGCGCCTCCTATTTATACTATTTTCCCACTCATAATTTAACTGGGGCTGACTTCACTTAGGGGAGAAATATAATTTTATATTTCATAATTTTATTTTATTTATTTTATTACTTTCTTTTCACCTCAAGGATTGCATTGTTCTTTCTAGGGTTTGTATGAATGATTACAACAAGTTCAACTCCCGAAGGAGGACAACAATAATAGATTTTGAAGTTACACAAACTCCAACACTCCTTCTCAACAAGGAAGGTATTCATCGGTATTCATCAACATCATGATCATCTGGGTTTCATCTATACATCTATACTGCCTCTATCATCTCTAAACGTATTGAAGGTTGTATTTATGAATTTGTTCTATCCGGATGGATGAGAGAAAATATTCTGCTACATATCCATCTCTATTGCCGATGAAATAATTCCATACCTGGCTAGAGATCTTGGATGACCACACATACACAACCATCTACTACTTGTTTGTCTCATCTGCCGATGGGGTACTCCCATACTTGGCTGAGAACTTGAACGAGTAGAGGTACCTGTGCAATCACATGACCATCTGCTACATGTCCGACTCATATGTCGGTGATATTTCTCCCATACCTGGATGAGTACCTAGATGAGTAGAGTCACTTGTGTGAACCCGACCATCTACTACCAGTCTGTCTCATCTGTCAATGGGAGTTCTCCCATACCTAGATGAGAACCTAGACGAGCAGAGGTACCTAGGAAAAAGTATGGTAAGTGTCTCTCAGACACCTCTCCCTCTCAAGGAGGGATACATTCTCTTCTACTCCAAGTCTTTCATGAAATTATTCAAACTTCACTCTATGAAGAGGCTTGGTGAGAACATATGTAGTCTGGTCATATGTCGAAATACACTGAAGCTCAACCACACCTTTCTACACCATATCACGTATGAAGTGACACCAAATCTCTATGTGCTTTGACTTGTCATGAAATACAGGATTCACTAACATCTTCACACAAATCTGGTTATTACAGTGAATCACAATTGACTCTAGAATCTGGACAAACAATCATGTAAGAAGTTTATGAAGCCAAACTTCTTCTCGGGTTGTTGAACTAGCAGCCATATACTTGACCTTTGCAGTACTAAGAGTTATTGAGTTCTGCTTCCTATTGCACAAGGAAATTACTGCAAAACCCAGACTTAAACAACATCCTGAAGTACTCTTCCTATCAGTAGAGAATCTGACCCAATATGAGTCTGTAAACCCTTGCAATTTCAAGTCACATTCTGAATCATATCATAGACCATATCCCAAAGTTCCACGTAAGTATCTGAGCACATGTTTTGTAGCAATCTAGTGAATCTGCCTCGGTTTTCACATGAATTGACTAAGAGCATTCACAACAAAAAAAATATCTCGTTTGGTGTTATTTAGATACATCAAGGACCCAATCAACTGGTGATACATAGTGGGATTAATCAAATTTGAATCTGAAGCATAATCCCTCAGCTTCTTCAAGTTTGCATCCATCGAAGTAGCTATGGACTTGCAGTCCAACATTCTGAATCTCTTTAGTATATCAATGGTGCATTTTCCTTGTCCCAGGAAAATATCTTTATGCCTATGCCATACTTCTAATCCCAATAAGTAGTGCATCAATCCAAGATTCTTCAATCCAAACTCAAAGGCGATTTTCTTCTTACACCATAAGATAAGTTTCTCATTTTCAGTAAGAAACAAGTCATCAACATATAGTACCAAATTCAGTGGCTCATCATTCAGAACCTTGTGGTAAAGGTTGGGGTTTGCATCACTCTTGGTGAATCCCGGACTCACCAGGAATCTGTTTATCCATCCATACCAAGCACGAGGTGCTTGCTTGAGTCCATATAATGCATTTTTCATCTTGCATACGTGAGACTCCTTTTCATGGAAAACAAACCCTTCTATTTGTTCAATATATACTTCTTCCTCAATAACACCATTGAGAAAGGTTGTCTTGACATCCATATGATGCAACTTCCATCCCATAGATGAAGCGATAGTAATGATCGATCTGATGGAAGTGTATCGAGCCACAGGAGTAAATGTCTCATCATAAACAACTCCCTCTTTTTGAGAGAGCCCTCTGAAAACAAATATGGCCTTATATTTTTCAATTCTCCCATCTACTCCATGCAGAGCTTCATGCTCCTTTGCATTCTACAAAATCGGTCATGCACATCTAGGTCTTTTCTGACTTACTACCAAATCTATGGGAGCATCATCTGGCTCAACTGGATCAATGGGACTGATCGGTTTATTCATTTCTTCAAAATCCCTCTTAATGTTTGGAGGGGGAGATGATCTCAACTCTTCATCGTCATCAATCTCCATATCCGATCCTCTTCTTACTTTGATTTGAATCGATCCTAGGATGTATGTTCTGTAATCATTAGAATACTTGCGATATCCCACAAATGTTTCCTTCTTTCTTCAAGGTTCTAACTTGGGCACGTGAATGTATACTATAAAGTAATTATTCATCCCGGTGATGACCAGGATCATCAACGATCCTTCAATTGTCTTGTTCGAGTCACGACATTAGTGTCAATAGGTTTGTATCATATGTAATAGACTAGAATCCTTGTCTCTGAGGGATGATGCCCTATGTCTCTCAAAAGTCAATTGAGTAAATCTTGTTGAAGCAACATATATACCAACATTTGTAGAAGCTTTCTGGTTCTGATCACCAGATCTCTGCATGAGATAATTCTAGGATTGAGAGTCATAATACATGCTTCTAGAGGCTTTTTTTTTCCATTCCATCCATGTATCAATGGGATCACTTGTCCTTGTAGATCATGGAATTCCCTACAAGTCAAATCTCAGAAGATGGTTAGCAATATTTCATAATCAATGTATTAACAAAGTAATGTAGGTGACCTTTTAGTCAATGATTCAACACCGCACACGTAAAGCCATTATCTGGATGCTTATGGTCTCCATTATAGCATACCATTGAGAGTGTGTACTCCAATATGTTATAAAAGAGTCGCCATCCTAGATGGGTTGTGCAACATGAAAAGTTATTAACTACTTGAATTTAGAAATGTAGATCTATGTAAGACATATTAAAAACCAACCAGATCTAATCTTTTAGAGAATGTAAAATCAAATACTTTTGTAGTTTTGTGGGTGAACTCCCACTATCATATTCCACTGATCTTCATATGCTTGATTAGTGATCATCACAGTCTAGATATTTATATAATTTCTTAGAAGAAGAACTCCGAACGATCATCCTTCCTTGGCTCCTTGTGAGGAGGGTCTTCTACATCAGTAGTTGAAGCTTCATGCTTCCTTTTGATTGAACTTTGATAGCTACTGGCATAATGACTGTATTTCTTGCACCTGTAGCACTGTATGTGAGATAAATAATTCTTCTCTTGTTTCTTCTAATCTGGGGGGGGACTTGATATCTTATCTTGGTGCTTGTGATTGAAGGACTTCCTTCCCCTTCCCTTTCCTTTCTTGGCATGAGATATGAACACTTGATTCTCCTCGGGTTGAGTGCCATGAAGTATTTGGCATGCTATGATTCTTGTTACTTCCTCAGTGCATTCTTCCTATAGCTTATCAAATTTGGGTAGTTTGGTTCGACCACTTATAGTTTGGATGAAAGACTCCCAAGATGGTGGGAGACTATCTAAGGTGGTCAGAATGAGATCCTTTTCTTCAAGATTGTCTCCACTAGAATTTAGCCTTTCGCAAAGCTCGGTGATCCTCATGAAACATGAGGAAATATTCTCGGACTTCATCATCTTCATATTCGACAGTTTATTCCTCAATGTGAGAGTCACATTGATATTCCCGTGTTCAAATAGCTTCTTTAAGGTTTTGAACATCTTCCTCGTCATCTTCTTTTCTGAGATCCGAGGAAGCAAGTTGTCTCTAACTGAGTCCACCAAAATCCTTCATGCTTTAGCATCATTCTTCCTCTGGTGAGGTTTGTCTTCTTCGGCTTCTGATTTGGGGACCTTTTAATTTACACACTATAATAGGTCATTTTCTTATAGTAGAGGAAGAACCCTAGACTTCCAAGGGATAAAGTTGGAAGCTCCTTCCAGATGATCTTCAACCTTCATGCTGATCATCTTGACTGTAGATTTGTATCTGAAACCCTAATAGAGACTAGGTCAAAACTAAAGGTTGGAGTTTTGGAAAACTAAATCCACAAATAAATGCATCCTAGAGAGGTGAGTTGAGAAGTGGTAGAGTCAAGCCAAAACTACGGAGGGAGTAGGTCAAAAAATAAAACCCTAATTTTTGTTGCAACTAAAGAATTAGGTCAAAATTGAAGATTCTTATAATTGAATTTTGTCTTCACCAAAATATGCACCCTCCTTAGAGTGAAATTCCCAAGGCTCTTTTTCTACCAAAAGGTTGAGTGAAGAGCTTGATAGATGAAACCCTAGTTCTGACAGGTTTTCGACAGAGTTCCAGCAATGGATTCTTCTAGCACTGCTTTGATACCATGTTAGTTTTTTTAATATTATAGCAGTATATATTAATTTCATTTATCAATATGACCACCAGAAGATAGAGAAAGCACAGAACAATAACGCGAGTATTTTTCACTTGGGAAACCCAAATGGGAGAAAACCCAACAACCTTCATCTAGAGATAATAATTATGAGATCATAGTACAATGAAGAAAGAAAAATAAAATTATGGAAATGCTTTCCAAAAATGGAAACCCTGAAAACAGTCTTCCTCTGCAGTGTATGCGAACTTCTCTCTCTCCCAGAAAACTGCACACTTCTCTGAGCTATTGTGTTGCTGCTACATGAAATAATGAGGGGCACCTCCTATTTATAACATTTTCCCACTCATAATTTAATTGGAGCCGACTTCACTCGGGGGAACAATATAATTTTATATTCCATAATTTTATGTTATTTCTTTAATTGTTGCCTTTTCACCCGAAGGCTTACATTGTTCTTTCTAGGGTTTGTATCAATGATTACAACAAGTTCAACTCCCAAACGAGGACAATAAGAATAGCTTCTGAAGTTGTACAAACTCCAACACCCAAGACTAGTAATCAGGATACACCTTCAAACGATCCTGAGTTCGTGAACATGGTAGGCCAAACCTACCCTTTGTCAAACCAGTAGTGGAAACAGGCTGCAAATTATAGTCAAGAGAAGGATTTCATTACTCATACTTATGGTGAAAATCCTACTCAGGAGCAGGTCATAGAGATGAGGAATGCTAGATTCAAAGGTGCTACCTATTAGAGGAAGGATAAGTCTACACAACCTAAGCAGTATAAGCCTAAGGTAACAAATCCTCCTATTATGAATCCCCTTGTTGTTGTAGAATCAAAACTTGACATGGGAATGTGGCTAAATAGTGTTAAATGTTGTACATTGGGTTCAACGCTCCCCATGAGTTTCGTGACATGGACTAATTGCCTCCAAAGATCCTAACTTTGGTGATTGTGGTGGAGATTAAAACCTACAAGTTTTGGTCGAACAACAATCGTGAGTCCAACAATTGGTATCAGAGAGGGTCCTTCACAGAAAGTCTTATTATCTTGAAGGACATATCTGACACACCATGGGGTTCTTAATGAATGGAGTACCACTGTTTTGTGGAACAAATTACTTCATCTGGAAAAGAAGAATGCAATTCTATCTTGAGGTAGAAAGAATATGTATGTGGAAATCAGTTCTTACTATATATACTTGTCCAAAGAAAGTGAAAACAACAACACATAAGGAAGCAAAGAATAATAATTCAATGGTTATGGAAACCCTCCTTGAAGGGTTAACAGATCACCAAAAGAAAAATATAGGAAATTGCAACTCATCTAAGGAACTATGGCTCAAAATAGAACTGATATACTCCACTAAATAACATGAAGAAGAGGTTATGAAACTTATGGTTGAATATTTGACAGATATCCAAAAGGCGAAAATAGGAAAGTACAACTCAATTGAAGAATGTTTTGTTCAAAATAAATCACCTAATCTTAGATGAAGAACAAAAAGAATAAGACAACCCCATCAAAGGGTCAATACAAGATCCAAGTAAGTATGAAGGTAAGTTCCCTCAACACTCTATTTGTAATACTTTTAAAGAGATATGTTTGTTAGGTATAGGAGATAAGAGCCATTTTGAATTCATAGAATGTAATACTTCAGAATGTGACGAAAATCCTTATTCTCCAATAAGTGATAGAAATTTAGCAGATACTATGGTTCTAGAATAAATTCAAATAGAAAATCAAATTACTAAGGTTTCGCAAGAAGTGAAAAAATCTTTGTAAACATAATCAGGTATTGCAAGAGAAATTGGACAAATGTAAGAAGAGGAATCAAGAAGAATCTAAAAAGGCCACAAATACTATAATTGATCTAAAACTCCATGTTGAAGAAGCTACTTGAATCAAAGAAGCCATATCCAACTCTTTGAAAGATAAACTTAAGAAGTTATATATAGAAAATAAAAGGCAATTAGAAGAAATTGTCAAGCTCAAAAGACAACTAGAAGATAAGGAGAAGAATTGAACTGCAAGCTACAAGGCAAAGATAGTGAGATAAGTACCTACAAGACTAAAGAAATATTGGCAAAGAAATTAAAAAGAAAACAAGAGCTTGAAATCAAATCCTTTAAGGTAGAGTTACGGAAGATGTGTTTGACAAACTTTGAATTTGAAAAGGACATCTCGAAACTTAGAAAGGAGAATCATGTACTAAAAGGTCAACTACAAAATCCCACGAGGATGATCAGAATTGAAAAGGACAGATGGAAGACAGTATCATTGATCTAAATATACAAGTAGAAGAAGTCAAGAAAATAAAAGAAGATCTAACGAAACAACTCCAAGAAAAGATAGAAATATGTCAAAAGCAAGAACTGGAGATCCTCTCTTTGAAGGAAGATCTGGACAAAACAACTACTCAGTTAAAGACAAATTCAAATATCGAGAATAACATTCAAGAAAGTAAAAGATCTATGGAAAAGGAAGAAAAGACTAACATTTATACATGTATTCTCAGAAGATCCCATGATCAACAAGAATAAATAGAAGTAACATCACAAAGAAGATTATTTTCTCAGAGATACCCTATGATGTTCAATGGCTATTGCTACAAGTGCAATAACTATGGTATACGAGCGGCAGGTCAAGGGTTCGAAGCTCACCCGACTCACGTTGGGGGGGAGATTGTTGGACATCGGTTTCAGCGCTCCCTGTGAGTTTTGTGACATGGAATAATCACCTCCCGAGATCCTAACTTAGGTGATTGTGGCAGAGATCAACACCTATAGGTTTTGGTATAATGGTAATCGTGAGTCCAACATTAAAGTCTCAGCTTATGCAACTGGCATCCTTTAGATTCTTGGTCAAAAAGAGAAATTGTTGAAAGCTTTAGAAAGTAATCAAAATAAATCACATGACATTGTAAAGAAACTAATCTTCCAAGTAATAATGACATCCTTGAAGATTTTCCTATTGACCTTGAATATTTGCTTATAGTCCTTCATAGTGTTGATCCAAGAAGATAAGATCACCCGTCATTTTATGTCTCTCTTTTAGTTGATAATCTTCTTCTCCATAATTGCATGTTAGATTCAGGTGATTATTCAAACGTAATTACAAGAAAAGTAATGGAACAATTGAATCTAAGGATCACACAACCCTACCACAATTTGTGTGCAATGGATGCAAGAGAAGTTGATGTGGTAAGGATAATATTAAGTCTACAATTAAAACTGGCTAAGTATCCTGACATCAATATGGCAAAGGATGTTCTAGTAATTGATGTGTCGGATCATTGGGGAATTCTTTTGTCCAGAAAGTGGGCTGCAACTCTAGGTGGACACATCTAAATGGATTGGATGTACGTAACTATACATGCATCAGAGAACATAAGGGTTATACTTCATAGGGAAAATGAAAGGAAACGACATGTAGAAAACCCTAAGAAGCTTGCAAATGAATTTGTACATTGTACTGACAACTTTGGAAACTATTCCATATTGTCTGACTTCATGGGCCCCATTAAAGAAAATGTTAAGAATGAAAAGTTAGATGAAGTTTGGAAAATGTATTTTGACATGGCTTATTCCAAAGCTGGAAAAGGTGTGGGCATCATAATAATTTCTCCTTCTAATAAAATATACAACTTTGCTTTTAGATTGGAGTTTGAAGCATCAAACACTGTTGTTGAGTATGAGGCATTGCTTCTAGGATTAGAAAATGCTAAATACATGGGAATAAAAATGTTGAACATAAAAGGTGATTCATACTTAATCATCCTCCAACTTAAGAACTAGTATAGTGTAACATTGATGGGCTAAGGAAGTATAGGTATGCTATATGGGACACCATGGACTGGTTTGATGCACTTAATCTTCAAAAAATACCTAGGGAAATGAATGGGTTAGCAAATAAGTTGGCAGTAGCGTCATCCACCCTCCAACCTTAAGATGAGATGATTAATGGAAATCAATTTCAGGCCTTCAATTCCTAATAATGTAGATCATTGACAGGTGTTTAGTGATGAAAAACAACTCTTAAGATTCATCCATAATCTCCAGGAATTTGAGGATTGTAAGATCAATTACCAACAAGAAGATAAAGAGTATTGGGAACATTAGGATAATGTCAGAAATCACATTCTGAGTAGCCTTATAACCTTTGAGAAATTGTTTGACAGACATGATCAACAAAAAAATAAAAAAAGAATTAATAAATATTGGGGATTATGTGGAAATAAACATAGGTACAGACAAAGACCCCAAGTTAATAAAAATTGGAAAGGGTACTTCGGAAAAGGAAAGGAATAGCTTAATCAATCTAATAAAAGAGTATAGAGATGGTTTGGCCTTTATCTATGATGAACTTAAATATTATCAGGAAGATGTGTTTCAATGCACTATTCCCCTTAAAGAAGAAGATAAAGAGGTCAAACCTTTTCAACAAAAACTTAGGTGAATAAATCCTAAGTTGGCCCCTATTCTTCAAAAAGAGTTATAGAAGATATTAGCGGCAGGGCTAATGTCACCTACAAGACATTCATCGTGGTGCTTCAACTTAGTTGTTGTTAAAAATAAGAATGGGTCAATTAGAATATGTATAGATTTCAAGAATCTAAATGCATCATGCCTAAAATATAATTACCCATTACCGGACATGGAAACATTGCTTCAGAGAGTAACAAGTTCAAGAATGATGTCCATGTTGGATAGTTTTGTTGACTAAATCATCATTGATACCAACAGGTGTTTCTTGGCACCCCTTGAGGATCCCTTCAGGGTTAGAATTTTGTCAATGTCAAAGGAGACATTTTGACCTTGTCCAAGCCCATGTCTAAAGCCCTTGGAGCCCTTGGGACAATGGAAAAATCCATGTACACCCTTTAGTGTGTTTAAGTTCCCCTAAGTAATTTCTATGGTTCCCTACTTGTTTCTTTGGTTCCCCAGTTCCACAACCTATGCCCTAGTACCCTACAAAGTTTCCTTGGTGGGTTGAAGAAGTTGCAATAGGACAATGGCCCATTCAGTGGTCATTTGTGTTTTCATGAGGTCTTGGTACCCTAAGAGAAGTCTAGGCACCCCCACACTTAATGGTTTAATGATCCTTGAAGGAATGACAAAAGTAATACCCTTGAGATGGTCAAAATGATTAAAAAAAAATTCATTGAACCCACGCCTTGATGGTCATGGGGTTCTTGGTGGCTAATAGAACACACTCGTACATATGTTAACATCAAAACCCTAAACTTGTAACAAGTGTTAAGATCGCTAATAAAAGAAATAAAATATTAAATAATGCTTAAGGTCAACCTTCTTAAATGATTGAGTGCTAAAACAAAATTAAAATGTTTATCCAACTGAAGAGAAGTTGGCCAACTTAATTCCTTCCAACGTCGACAATTCTTAAACCTTCATGAAGTTGGCCCCATTAAGTGAAGGTATGTTAAGACAATTTTAAATTTAATAGAACATTTTAATCCTCCTTGAAGTCGCCCCTAAATTCCTCTCTCTCAATGCCTAGTAGGTGTATAAATACACAAACATTTGTCATAACTTGGATCATCAACAAATGCATTAAGTGACTGAGGTAGATGTGACCCGGTTCTTCCACATGGGCTTATTTTCGGGGTTAAAATAGTATACAGTCCAAGTTTTTTCTCTTGGGTTGCTTGGTGTTCACTGCTATCTTTGTATCGCAAACCCTTCTTACAGAACCGAGCTTTCACATCTTCAAAAACTCTCCAACATTCTGAATTTTTGTTACTCAAATAGTCCAAGATCTAGGTGCTTGAAACAGTCCAAGTTTTTATGTCTTTGGTGATGGTTGTTGTTGCCTTCACTCGATAAATCTGAGCCTTCCATAGTGATCCATTTTGGGTTACTGTTGTGTTTGATGTCATCTACAACACAATCCAAATTTCAGTCTTGAAGTCTTCTACAATGACATACTCAGATAATGCATCGACAAGGTATATATGTATGCAACCAATGAATGTGTATAAACGTATGTACAATGAAATGAGTGTTCATTAATAAGAGTATGTACAATGATGTACATACATTGGTATATTTATATGTATAGTGAAATATGAAGTAAATGCATTGTTATTTACATTCTATGATGAGGTTGCATATAGGAGGCACACTATGATGATGTTATGATGATGCACTCCTATACTTGATATACACACTATGATGATGATGCATGCTACACTATACACTCTATGATGATGATGCATGCTATGACTTGATACACTCTATGATGATAATGCATGTGATGATGATGTACACTCTATGATGTTGACGCATCCCTATACACTATGATGTACACACTATGATGATGATGCATGCCATGATGTGATGATGCATTCCTATGCACTATGATTTACACTTGATGACGATGATGCATATCCTATGATGATGATGCAAACACTACGATGACGATGCTACTTGATGATACACTATGATGACGCATACCTTATTATCAGTGAAAGCAGATCAAAATTACTTGATGAGCTATACAATGATGTACATGAACAATGTACGGCACTGAACTAAGTTATCAGTATACAATGATGATTTAACAATGATCAGAGAGGAAAGGTTATTAGCAGGAAATTCAGTGGTTGGTTTTGACAGGTCCACAGGTTCAGTCTTTGTCTTCTTCTTCAAGGTTGTAGAGTGGCGTTAGGGCTCACAATCTTGTGATTTAAGTTTTTGTAGCAGCCTGTCAGTTGTAGCTGACGAAGCCTAAGGGGTTGTATCCCTTTCCAATTGTAGCTGGCGAAGCCTAAGGGGTTGTATCCCTTTCCAATTGTAGCTGAAAATTTTGTATTAAATTGGTTTACCCGAGTTGTTGTTGGGTCAAATTTATTCTTAAAAAGGATTATGTGGTTTTACCCCCCGGACTTGGGTTTCCACGTCAAAATATTGTGTACTGTGCATCTTGTTATTTTCATGTACATTGATGATATCCTATGATTGGTGATTAGCAACTTGCTCTTTATTAAAAATTTTATAATTATGTAAATACTGATTCACTCCCCTCTCAGTATTTCAACAGGTTTCTTCGGATATAACCAAGTATTGGTGAATAAAGAAGATCAACACAAAACCACATTCAGCACACCTTGCGGCACTTACAAGTTTTTAAGAATTCCTTTTGGCTTATTAAATGCAGGTGCCACTTTCTAGAGAGCCATGGACTTTTCCTTTAAGGAACTCATAGGTAAAGTGATTGAAATTTATCGAGATGACTTAACTGTTTTTTCGAAAGAAATATCTGACCACATAAGTCATCTTAGGTAGGTGTTTATAAGATTTCATAAATATGGCATTTCCTTAAATCTCGCCAAGTCAATATTTGGGTTTGACGAGGGTAAGTTGTTGGGACACATCATCTCAAAGGATGGGGCCAAGATTGATCCTGAACGAGTAGAAGCCATTAAGAAGGTACCCTTTCCTCATAAATTAAAAGCTCTCCAATATTTCAACCATCGGATAAATTTCATAAGGAGAATCATCCCAAATTTAACAGAACTAATGAAACCCTTCCAAAAATGATGAAATATTATAACTTCGAAGAATATTCTAAATGTATTTTATTATTGTAATCTATCGAAGATGTTTTATTCCTTCGTCGGGATGTTATTATTGTATTTGATCATCATAGAGTCATGAGGTGAAACCTCCATTATAAATCAAGTCAATAGAACCATCCAGAAAGTAATATTATATTGTTTTATGTCTTCCTAGGTAAGTCAGCTCGGTAAGTTTGTTGGAGCCAACCTAGTTAGGGAAAAATTCAAGTGGAAGATAAACCTTAAATAGAAGTGGTGTGCTCCTCATTTAAACACACACACTCACTTGTGTATTGCGCATAGGAGAGAGAGAGAGAGAGAGAGAGAGAGAGAGAGAGAGAGAGAGAGAGATCTGCAAGGAGAAGAAGCACCTATTTGAGGTTTTGTCTTTGTACTTTTGATACATCTATATAGAGGAAGTTTTGCTAGGTTTTCTTCCCTTGGAGGGTTTCCCAGGATAAATCGGTGTCTATCTTGTGATTGGGTTTCTTTCAGTGATCCTGTATATTCTATTGTTGTGAAATTAAATAAAATACTGATGTTATATATCTTAGCATATGGAATCTTAATATGGTATAAGATCTATCCTAAATAGGACAAATTTCACAAGGTGAAACTCTCTCTCTTCTCCCTCCGGCAATAAATTACGTTTTCGATCAAAGTTGGAATTTTGGAGAACTGATTCAATAGAAATTTGAGCCTCCCTAGGGTGCATCTATTGAGCCTCCAAATTCAAACCCTAGTTTGACTTTGGACTAGAAAAATACAGAAAACTAGAAAAATGTAGATCAAAATCTCGCAAGTCAATTTTGAGAGGTGAATATTTGGAATCTCTAGAAACCAAGTGTACCAGTCAATTTGCCTCATTCAAGTGCATCTCCTGGTAAGTTCGGTTTTGCATTTTGAGAAATTTCATTTTTTAGTGACCTCCTGGATATGATGGCCCCAAGCACTAAGCTTGAGGACAAACTAGAAGGCATAGAGAATTTCCAAGCATGGAAATATAGGATTGGCTTCATTCTTAGAGAGAATGATCTTGACAAATACATCAAGGGAGAAGTTGCAGAACCTGAAGAGGATGAAGCTAAGGAGAAGCACAATAAGGGCTTGATTAGGGCAATGAGGATCATTGTTTATTCTATCAAAGACCACTTGATTCCTCAAGTGTCATCCAAAGAGACCCCGAAGGAGATTTATGATGCCCTATCCAGAATGTATGAAGGAATAAACATCAATAGAAATATGAATTTGAGAACTCAATTGAAGAGTACCAAGATGAGCCAAGTAGAATCCATCAAAGAATACTTCACAAGGGTCTCTAAGTTCAATTAGCAACTAGAAGCCATTGGAGAGTCCCTTGATGAAGATGAGCTAGTTATTACTGCTCTTAATGGTCTTACTAGACCTTGGGATTCATTCATCTAGACTATGTGTGCCAGAAAGAAAAGCATAAAATTCGACATTATATGGGAAGATTGCATCCAAGAGGAGGCTAGAGTAGCTAATAGAGAAGCTCTACTTAAAGTAGATGATCAATCCCTAGCCACCCATACCAAGATATGAATAATTCAATCTAACTTCAAGAAGGAAATCCACAAGGAGTCTCAACCTCCCAAGAAGTTCCAAAGGACAAGAGGAAACAATTAAAGAAGAAACTACTCCAACTTTCAGTGTTTCCATTGTGACAAGATAGGACACATTTCCAGAAATTGTCCATTGAAAAAAAGAAGAATACAAGAAGAGGAAAAACAAAAGACATCATGCACACCTAAATAAATATTAAGAGGAACAGGAAGAAGGACCGCAAAGAAAACAAGCAAAAGAAAAAGATGTAGAAGTGTATGTATTATTCTCTGCACTCTCTGGCTCTTTGACACCTGGAGAAGATACATGGATTATTGATAGTGGTGCTTCAAAGCACATGACATGAGAAAAGAAAACTATGTCAAAACTTGAAGAGAATAACTCTCCTCAAAAGGTATAATTAGGAGATGACTATGAATACCCTATCAAAGTAATTGGTGAAGCAAGCTATAAGCTCATGAACCCCCATTCTGGGACTCCCATGAAGATGAAGGAAGTCTTATATGTACTAGGTTTGAATAAGAGCTTACTTTCTATCTTAACATTAGATAAGAAACGATATATGGTTGCATTCATAGATGGACAAGTACTTATGTGGCCCAAAGGAAAATCAATTGATGATGCAGTTGTCATTGGTGAAGAAGGACCGCAAAGAAAAAAAGCAAAAGAAAAAGATGTAGAAGTGTATGTATTATTCTCTGCACTCTCTGGCTCTTTGACACCTGGAGAAGATACATGGATTATT
>LPNX010257676.1:0-22929 GCA_001517045.1 Pseudotsuga menziesii | reverse complement strand
GATAGTGGTGCTTCAAAGCACATGACATGAGAAAAGAAAACTATGTCAAAACTTGAAGAGAATAACTCTCCTCAAAAGGTATAATTAGGAGATGACTATGAATTCCCTATCAAAGTAATTGGTGAAGCAAGCTATAAGCTCGTGAACCCCCATTCTGGGACCCCCATGAAGATGAAGGAAGTATTATATGTACTAGGTTTGAATAAGAGCTTACTTTCTATCTTAACATTAGATAAGAAACGATATATGGTTGCATTCATAGATGGACAAGTACTTATGTGGCCCAAAGGAAAATCAATTAACGATGCAGTTGTCATTGGTGAAGAAGAAGGAGGCTTATATAAACTCAATGGACATTCAGAAAGAACCCTTGTTCAGGAGACCACTAGCCCAAGTGAATTATGGAATAAAGGCTTGCTCACATCAGCTACAAAGCACTACCCCATGTGAGCAAAGTAGTGATGGGATTACCATATTTGAATATCAATCATGAAGGCATTTGCAACGGATGTGCAAAAGGAAAGAATATCAAGAATCCATTTCTGAAGAGTGAGACAAAGAATCCATTAATCCTTTCAAATGTATGTGGTCCAATGCCCTCCACATCTTTGAGTGGTTATGAATATTATGTTACATTTATTGATGACTATTCAAGAAAGACATGGATATATTTCTTGAAAACAAAGGATGAAGTATTTGCAAAATTCAAGGAATTCAAAGCCTTGATAGAGAATCATTTAGAAAGAAGAATCAAGACACTTAGAATAGAAAATGATGGAGAATATACTTCAAAATATTTTGAATCCGTTTATAAAGAAGCTGGAATCAAGAGGGAACTAACCACTCCCTACAATCCTCAACGGAATGGTGTTGCGGAAAGAAAGAATAAGACCTATTAGCACTCAAAATATACCCAAGGTTGCGGAAGGTAAATCCCAAGGTAACATCAAAACCACTTTAAGAAAGGGATTTGGCTTCTTTCTTTCTATAGAGGGATCTCTCACAGTTTTTTAACAAGGACAGATATCAAAATAAAACAAAAATTTAGATTGAGTTTGTGGTTAAAACAAGGCAAGCATAAATTGGGATATGGAGTCACAAATATTCATGAATTACATAATAGTTTGCAAGAGAATATCTACAAAGGGAAGGAAGCACTCAGTTACAATCACATAACAGTTTGTTTGGTGATAAAGATAGAACAAGAACAATCCATCGACACAAAGCAATTAAAAGATAAATTCGGTATCAATTTTGGAAAGAAAGCTTGGCGAATACCTAAAACAATAGCCAGAGTATAACAATATGAATTCTGATCTATTATACACTTATTCCAGATATGAAGAATACATAATGGTGAGTTTAACAAGAAAACATACACAAGGAAAAGAGACACTATTATACACTTATTCCAGATATGAAGAATACATAATGGTGAGTTTAACAAGAAAACATGCACAAGGAAAAGAGACAACAAACTGTAACTATGAAATGCACAAGAATATCTGCAGTAACAAACCAACATTCGACTCTATAATTTTATTAGCAATAAATCACAAAATGCATAACACCAAATTCTCATGGATTCCAACCTCGTCTTCCTCTATTGAGGGAATATTTATAGCTTCATAGGCTTCCAAGACCAACCTCGAAACATATCCAAAAATAGTCACAGCATGAGACTGACAGTCTCAACAAAATGTTGATCTGGCAGATCTGCCATGATCATAAACCAAACAAACAGGCATGATGGATCAGTTTGAAAATTTAGATAGCAAGGACTCGGGCTCGCTTGCTAAAAAATGACATTTCAAATCTCCTTCGAGCAATATGTAACAATTTCATTCATGCTTGCATATTTACCAGTAAAATCACCTCTAGACCATTGATATTACCTCAAAATTCATTCTAGGTCGTCGATTTAGGGTTTGCGAAAAATAGAAAATGGGCTAATAGCTTCTTCGCGGTACAATTTTATCTTTCCTCCCCCGCCTTATCCTTTCCTCCCTTTATATTTCCGCATCGTCGATATCTGTCGGATTCATTCTCATCCTGTTATATTTTTAACATTAAGCTAGCATAACATTAGGATCTTTAACTTAGAGAACAACAAGCACAACAATAAAAACATAGGAGACAATGAAGACAGTGTTTTCCTCAGGGAAACTATAAATGGAGAAAACCCCGCAACTTCCTTAGAGATAGAATCAGCACCAAAGTAAAACCCAAAACAGTAAGTGATCTCCCAACATCAGTAATATTCTTCTTATCTAGCCCTAGTGTCTTCTCCTTCCTCAACTATGCGCTACACTTGAGTGTGTATGTGATGTGTACTAAATAGAGAGTCCAGCTCTCTATTTATACTAACCCCGACATAACTAAAACCCTACTAGGTCTGACCTCTACTAGGAGAGTCTAATAACCCTAGTGCCCCAGAACTGTGGGGACTTTAACCCTTAGACAATCGGAGGGTTGCCCACAATGACTTGACATGACTTGATTATATTATTGATTCTCCCAATCGGAACATCAGGGTATGACATATCATGATACCATCCTGGAATAAGCATCAGGTTACAATAAATAAGAAATACAAGTGAATACGTTCCGAAGTTATAATTACATCAACACTCCCTCTTAACTAGGAAGGTATTCTCTCAACACAATTTTCACCACTAGTCTTCTTCTCTGGGTCTTCTCGTCATATTCATCTTCAATTCATCTGTGTCTTCAAGTATTCTTTGTCTTCAAGTCATCTTCGTCTCTGGATCTAGATCATCACTGGTCATCATCACTCGATCTGTATCATCACTGGTCATCATCACTAGATCTAGATCATCACTGGACATTATCACTGGATGTGGATCATCACTCGATCCGGATCATCACTGCTGGATCATCATCACTGGATCATCATGGGTGTTATCTCATGATTCTTCTCATCACAGGAAGTTCTACAGAGCCAGCCCTTTTTCATGTTGGTTGTAGGCCTAGGCTCCATGTAGGTCTTTCTTCAATGCTTATATCTGACACTAAGTCAGAATGGCCCACCCAGCACTTACATCTGACCTTCTCGTCAGAAAGGCATGCCCTGTACTCACATCTAATCATGTAGGAACCAATCCTATAATCATATCAGAAAGGCCCAGCACTCATATTCACCAGCATGATAGGAACCCAACTACTATCATCTGTGAAAAGGATCAGAACTTACAACCACCAGCATGATAGGACACAACTACTATCATTTGTGGAAAGGCATAGCACTCACATCCACCAGCATGGTAGGACACACCTACTACCATCTGTGGAAAGGCACAGCACTTACAATCACCAGCATGATAGGAACCCAACTACTATCATCTGTGAAAAGGAACAGCACTCACATCCACCAGCATGATAGGAACCCAACTACTATCATATGTGGAAAGGCATTGCACTTACATCTAATCATGTGGGAACACATCCCTTAGTCACATCAGAATGGCTCTCAGTCGTAGACTGAGGATTCCTGGTACCTCACCAGGTAGCTCCATTCAAAGAATGGTGGTAGCCCTTATATCTGACACCAAGTCAAAATGGCCAGCACTCACATCTGACATGGAAGGAACCTAATCCTTTAGCCATGACAGAATGGCTCAGCCCTTACATCTGATCAAGTGGGAACACATCCCTCTATCACATCAAAATGGCCATGCACTCATATCTGATCATGTGAGAGCACATCTCACAGTCATATCAGAACAGACCTCAATCCTAGACTGAGTTTTCCTGGTACCTCACCAAGCAGCTCCATTCCAAGAATGGAAATAGCCCTTATATCTGATCATGTAGGAACTAATCCTATAGTCATATCAGAATGGCTCAGTACTCATATTTGACATGGAAGGAACCAATCCTATCACCATGACAGAATGGCTCAGCCCTTACATCTGACCATGGAAGGAACCAATCCTCTCACCATGTTAGAATGGCTCACAGACTCATCACTTCCCTTTGGAGGGAACCTCGATCTGGAGAACACCAAGCTTCTCCCTGAAGTACTCAAACTTCACCCTATCCAATGGCTTTGTCAACACATCATCTATCTGATCGTCTATCACAACATATTGGAGCTTCACTACTCCCCTCTACACCATATCCCTGATATAGTGATACTTAATCTCAATATGCTTCGACTTGTCATGGAACACTGGATTCTATGACAGCTTCATGCAACTCTAGTTGTCACAATGTATACAAGTAGCATTCAACTGGAGATCAAATAAATCAGATAGTAGCTTCCGCATCCATACTACCTCACAACTAGCTTAACAAGCTGCGACATACTCTGCTTCAGCTGTACTTAGTGCCACACAAGATTGTTTCCTGCTAAACCAAGAGATCACACCTGATCCCATACTAAAGCAACACCCTGAAGTGCTCTTCCTATCAATGGCACTGCCTGCCCAATCTAAATCAACATAACCCTCCAAGTTAATCTTTTGATTCACATTATACTTGAGCCCATAATCAATTGTACCCCTCAGGTACCTCAGAATATGCTTTGCAGCAATCAAGTGAACATTTCTTGGATCTATCAAGAACTGGCTCAAGGTGTTCACAGCAAAGCAAATTTCTGGTCTTGTGTTAGTCAGGTACATCAAGGACCCAATCACTTGACGATACATCGTAGCATCAACTGAATCTGATGAAGCATTGCTCAATAGCTTCAGGTTCGATGCCATAGGAGTGGCCATAGCCTTGCAATCCATCATCCCAAACCTCTTCAGGATCTCTACTGCATACTTCCCTTGTCCAAGGAAGATTCCATCTGTACTCTGCCACACCTCCATAAATAGGCAATAATGCATCATACCCGAGTCCTTCATCTCGAACTTGGCAGCAATATTTTTCTTTGTATCGGTAATCAACCCATCCATACTTGTCACAAACAAATCATCTACATATAGTAGAAGCATCACTGGGTTTCCATCTTCAACCTTGTAGTAAAGGTTGGAATCTGCTTTACTCTTGGTAAAGCCCAAACTAGATAGAAAGCTATCAATTATGCCATAGCAGGTCCTGGGTGCCTGTTTCAAACCATATAGGGCTTTCTTCAGTCTACACACATGAGACTCCCTGTCATGTGTCTCAAAACTGAGTGGCTACTCTACATCCACTTCCTCTTCTACTACACCATTCAAGAAAGCAGTCCTGACATCCATTTGGTGTATTTTCCATTTCATCACTGTAGCCAGAGAAAGTACTGATCTGATGGAAGTGTATTTGGCTACAGGTGCAAAGGTTTCTTCATAGTATATTCCTTCTTTCTGAGAGAAACCCCGTGCCACAAATCTTGCTTTATATTTTTCAATGCTACTGTCTGCAGCATGTTTTATCTTGTAAATCCATTTGGAAGTTACAACCGACTTCCCTTCTGGTCTTGGAACAATATCCCAAACATCATTCTTCATGATCGATTGGTACTCTTCGATCATAGCTTCCTTCCATTCTTTCCATTCTGCTGCTTCTTCATAACTGGATGGTTCTTTATCAATGAAATCACATAGTAAAGCTACATACCTGGAGCAGGATCTAGTCCTCTTTCTTTCTCTGTGATTCTCTTCTGGAGCCCCATATCTTTCCACACCTTGGATAATTTCATGTACCCAAGCAGGTTTCCTTTTATGAGGATTCTTCTCAAGAGGTGGATCTACAGGTCTTTGTGGTTCTTCGAAATCTCGATATTCTTCTTGAGTTTCTTCATTCATGGTTGTATCATGAATTTTGGGTGCTTTTACTTCTTTGGATTCTTCAGCAGGTCTCTTTCTGGATTTGTTACAAGCTGTGTCTTCATCAAATGTCACATCCCTATTGATGTCAATATTCTTGTATCCTGGGAAATATATTCTGTAAGCCTTCAAGCTTTCAGAGTAACCCACAAATATACCCTTCTTTCCTGAAGGATCTAACTTTGTTCTCTTCTCTTTTGGAATGTGTATGTACATTGGACAGCCGAATATTCTGAGATGGCTGACTTTTGATTTCTTGCTGGAGAATACTTCTTTAGGAGTCTTGTTCTCGAGTACTCTATGTGGAGTATGGTTCTGTACATACACCGTTGTTCGGGCAGCTTCCGCCCAAAGATGCATAGGAAGATCTTGATCATGAAGCATTGCTCTTGCAGCTTCCATGATAGTTCTATTCTTCCTTTCTACAACCCCATTCTATTGTGGATTATAAGGATTAGACAACTCCCTCTTAATCCCTGAGTCTTTGCATAGCCTCTTGAATTTATTTGAAGTGAATTCTTCGCCATTGTCTGATCGAAAAATATTGATCTTCTTTTCAGTATGGTTCTCGATCAAGGCTTTGAATTCCTTGAACTTGTTGAATACTTCATCTTTGTTCTTCATGAAGTAAACCCATGTCTTCCTAGAAAAATAATCAATAAAAGAAACATAATATGCATACCCGCTTAGTGAGTCTTAGTTTTTCAACATTTAAGCTAGCAATATGTTAGGATCTTTAACTGAGAGAATAACAAGTATAGCAATCAAACACAAGAGACAATGAACATAGTGTTTTTCATCAAGGAAACCATAAATGAAGAAAACCCCGCAACTTCCTTGGAGATAGAATCAACACAAAAGATAAAACCCCAAAACAGTAAGATGCACTCCCGAAAGCAGTAACCTTCTTCTTGTCTAGCCCCAGTGTCTTCTCCTTCCTCAACTAAGCGCTACACTTGAGTGTGTGAGTGATGTGTACTAAATAGAGATTCCAGCTCTCTATTTATACTAATCTCAACATGACTAAAACCCTACTAGGGCCGACCTCTACTTGGAGAGTCTAATAACCCTAGTGCCCCGAAACTATGGGGACTTTAACCCTTAGAAAATCAGAGGGTTACCCACAATGACTTGACATGACTTGTTTACATTATTGATTCCCCCAATTGGAACATCGGGTTATGACATAACATGATAACATCCCAGAATAAACATCGGGTTACAATAGATAAGAAATATAAGTGAATACATTCTGAAGTTACAATTACATCAACACTCCCTCTTAACTAGGAAGGTATTCTCTCGACATAATTTTTATCACTGGTCTTCTCCTCTGGATCTTCTCGTCATCTGCATCTTCAATTCATCTTCATCTGGATCTGGATCATCTCTCAATCTAGATCATCGTCACTGGATCATACTCGGTCTGGATCATCACTGGACATCATCACTCGATATGGATCATCACTAGACATCATCACTAGATATATATCATCACTGGATCTGGATCATCATCACTGGATCATCACTGGACATCATTACCGGATTTGGATCATCACTTGATCTGGCTCATCACTGCTAGATCTGGATCATCACTCGATCTGGATCATAGCTCGATCTGGATCAACTCTGGTCATCATCATGTGTGCTATCTCATGATTCTTCTCGTCATAAGAAGTTCTACAGAGCCAGCCTTCTTTCATCTTGGTTGTAGGCCTAGCCATCATGTAGGTCTTCCTTAGCACTTATATCTGAACTACTCGTCAGAATGGCTTGCCCAGCACTTACATCTGACCTACTCATCAGAAAGGCATGCCCAACACTCACATCTGATCATGTAGAAGCCTATAATCACATCAGAAAGGCCCAGCACTCACATTCACCAGCATGATAGGACATCACTATCATCTGTGAAAAGTCTTCAGCACTTATATCTGACCTGGTAGGACCCAAATCCTACACCCTCGTCAAAAAGTCTTGCACTCACATCTGACCTGGTAGGAACTAAATCCTACACCCTCGCTAGAATGGCCCCCAGTCCCAGACTGAGCTACCTGGTAACGGACTAGGTGCCTCCATTTTCCTAGAGAATGGAAGTTGCCCTTATATCTGACCTAGTAGGAACCAAATCCTACACCCTCACCAGAATGGCTTGTACTCACATCTGACCTGGTAGGAACCAAATCCTACACCCTCGCCAGAATGGCCCCCAGTCTCAGACTGAGCTACCTAGTAATGGACCAGATGCCTCCACTCTCCCGGAGAGTGGCAGTTGTTCTTACATCTGACCTACTCATCAAAATGGCCAGCAATCATATCTGACATGGAAGGAACTTAATCCTTTAGCCATGATAGAATGGCTCAGCCCTTATATCTGACCTGCTCGTTAGAATGGCTATGGATCTCAGCACTAATATCTAACATGGAAGGAACCAAATCCTCTCACCATGACAAAATGGCTCAGCCCTTACATCTAACCTGCTCATCAGAATGGATATGGATCTCAGCACTCATATCTAACATGGAAGGAACCAAATCCTCTCACCATGATAGAATGGCTCAGCCCTTACATCTTACCTGCTCATCAGAATGGCTTCCAGACTTGTCACTTCCCTTTGGAAGGGACCTCAATCTAGAGAACACCAAGCTTCTCCCTAAAGTACTCAAACTTCACTCTGGCCAATGGCTTCGTCAACACATCAGCTATCTAATCATCCGTCGCAACATACTGAAGCTTCGCTGCTCCCCTCTGCACCATATCCCTGATATAGTGATCCTTGATCTTGATATGCTTTGAATTGTCATGGAACACTAGATTCTTTGAAAACTTCACACAACTCTAGTTGTCACAATGTATACATGTAGCATCCAACTGGAGATCAAATAAATCAGATAGTAGCTTCCTCAGCCATACTGCCTCACAACTAGTTCGACAAGCTGCAACATACTCTGCTTCAGCTGTACTCAGTGCCACACGGGATTGCTTCCTTCTAAACCAAGAGATCACACCTGATCCCATACTGAAGCAACAGCCTGAAGTGCTCTTCCTATCAATAGCACTGTCTGCCCAATCTGAATCAACATAACCCTCTAGGATAATCTTCTGATTCGCATCGTACTTGAGCCCATAATCAACTGTATCCCTCAGGTACCTCGGAATATGATTTACAGCAATCAAGTGAACATTTCTTGGATCTGTCAAGAACTAGCTCAAGGTGTTCACAGCAAAGCAAATGTTTGGTCTCATGTTCGTCAGGTACATCAATGACCCAATCATCTGGAGATACATCGTATCATCAACCGACTCTGATGAAGCATCACTTAATAGCTTCAGGTTTGATGCCATAGGTGTGGCCATAGCCTTGCAGTCCATCATCCCAAACCTCTTCAGGATCTCTACTACATATTTCCCTTGTCCAAGGAAGATTCCATCTGCACTCTGCCACACCTCCATACCTAGAAAATAATGCATAATACCCAAGTCCTTCATTTCGAACTCAGCAGCAAGCTTTCTCTTTGTATTAGCAATCAAACCATCCATACCTATCACAAACAAATCATCTACATATACTAGAAGCATCATTGGAATTCCATCTTCAACCTTGTAGTAAAGGTTGTAATCTTCTTTACTCTTAGTAAAGCCCAAAATGAATAGAAAGTTGTCAATTCTATCGTACCATGTCTTGGGTGCCTGTTTCAAACCGTACAGGGATTTCTTCAATCTGCACACGTGAGACTTTCTGTCATGTGTCTCAAAACCAAGTGGTTGTTATACATACACTTCCTCTTTCACTACACCATTCAAGAAGGCATTCTTGACATCCATCTGGTGTATCCTCCATTTCATTACTATAGCCAGAGCAAGTACTGATCTGATGGAAGTGTATCTGGCTACAAGTGCAAAGGTTTCTTCATAATCTATTCCTTCTTTCTGAGAGAAACCCTGAGCTACAAATCTTGCCTTATATTTTTCAATGCTACCATCTACAGCATGTTTGATCTTGTAGATCCATTTGGAAGTTACAACTGACTTCCCGTCTAGTATTGGGACAACATCGCAAACATCATTCTTCATGATCGATTGGTATTCTTCGATCATAGAATCCTTCCATTCTTTTCATTCTGTCACTTCTTCATAACTGGAAGGTTCTTTATCGATGAAATCACATAGTAAAGCTACATACCCGAAGCAGGATCTGGTCCTCTTTCTTTCTCTGTGATTCTCTTCTGGAGCCCCATATCTTTTCACACCTTGGATAAGTTCTCGTACCCAAGCAGGTTTCCTCTTATGAGGATTCTTCTCCAGAGGTGGATCTATGGGTCTTTGTGGTTCTTCAAATTCTCGATCTTCTTCTTGATTTCTTCATTCATGGTTGTATCATGGACTCTGGGTGCTTCTACTTCTTTAGGTTCTTCAATAGGTCTCTTTCTAGATTTGTTGTAAGCTGTCTTCATCAAATGTCACATCCCTGCTAATGTCAATATTCTTGTATCCTGGGAAATATATTCTGTAAGACTTATAGCTTTCAGAGTATCCCACAAATATACCCTTCTTTCGTAAAGGATCTAATTTAGTCCTTTTCTCTTTTGGAATGTGTATGTATACTGGACAGCCGAATATTCTAAGATGGATGACTTCTGGTTTCTTGCCGAAGAAGACTTCTACAGGAGTCTTGTTCTCGAGTACTCTATGTGGAGTGTGATTCTGTACATACACTGCTGTTCTGGAAACTTCCATCCAAAGATGCATAGGAAGGTCTTGATCATGAAGCATTGCTCTTGCAACTTCCATGATAGTTCTATTCTTTCTCTTTGCAATCCCATTCTGTTGTGGATTGTAAGGAGTGGACAACTCCCTCTTAATCCCTGATTCTTTGCATAGCTCTTTGAATTCATTTGAAGTGAATTCTCTGCCATTATCTGATCAAATGGTCTTGATATTCTTTTAAGTGTGGTTCTCGATCAAGGCTTTGAATTCCTTGAACTTGCTGAATACTTCATATTTGTTCTTCATGAAGTAAACCCATGTCTTCCTAGAGAAATCATCAATGAAAGAAACATAATATGCATACCCGCGTAGTGAATTTGATGACATAGGACCGCATACATCAGAGTGGATGATTTCCAAGATCCTTTTGCTTTGCTTTCGCTGCTTGGAAATGTCTTCTTTGTATTCTTTCCTTTCGCACATCCTTTGCAAACCCCATCATGTTTTTCTTGGATTTCTAGAAGACCTTCAACAGCTTTCCTTAAAATAGATAGTGCTCTGTAATGCACATGTGCAAGCCTTCTATGCCAAAGTTCACTTGGCTCTACTGTGTCATGGACAAAGGTTTGTTCTAGATGGCCCTTTAATTTGTACAATCCTCCTTCTTCTCCAAGCACTTCCTTTTGGCCACATGATGACTTGACCATCTTTGAATGCAACTCGCATTCCTTTTGCATCTAATTCCAATATGGAAAGGAGGTTCTTCTTGAGTCCTAGCACAAACAATACTTCTTTCATTGTTAGAGACTTTCCAGATTCTAGCTTATAGGAATATTCTCCACAACATTTTATTGGATATTGGTAGTCATCTCCTAGCTTCACCTTGTGAGGTGATTCATGTTCTGACAATCTCACGAAGGATTCCTTGAATCAGATCATATGTTTGGAAGCCCCACTGTCTATAAGCCAATCATCACTTCCATGAGTAATGTTACCTATGAGAGTGGAGATCAAAACATATTCATCCTCACTTGAAGAATCTTCACTTTTATATCTGGTTCTTTTCTTGGATGGTTCATCATCCTCTGTAGCATGAGCATGATGTCTTCTTTTGTTGCTCCTCTTTATTAGTTTTTGTTTCTTAGGATAATTTCTTGGATAATGTTCTACTTCATCACATGTATAACATATGATCCTAGATAAATATTTTCTAGTGTTATCTTTGTGAGAGTGCTTACCTCTGGAGTTATGAGATCTTCTTTTGGTTGACTTGGAATGTGATTTGGAGTGTACCGTGAGAGCTTGATCTTCACTTCCCATATTTTCTTCTCGAGCTTCTATCCGAGCTTCTTCTTGAGAGCACTCTTCCCATAGTCTGTTGAATTTGACTAACTTCTTTCTAGCACAGATTCCTTGGATGAAAGAATCCCATGACCTAGGAAGGCCATTTAAGGTAGTCATCACAATCTCTGCATTTTCCACTTCTTCATCTATAGCTTCTAGTTGTTCCTTGATATGAGAAACTCTTGTGAAGTAAGACTAGATTGTTTTTGCATTCTGAATCTTCACATTCTTCAGTTGGTTTCTCAAAGTCATCTTCCAGTTTATGTTCTTCCCTTCAAACAATTTGGTTAGGGCGTCAAACATATCCTTAGGTGTCTTTAGAGAGGACACCTATGGTATGAGATGGTCCTTGATAGAATCAGCAATGATTCTCTTTTCCATAACCAATTTCTTCTTATGCAAGGCCTTAGCCTCATCTCCCTCTAGAACTAGAACCTCCTCATGGATGTAGGAGTCCAACTCATTCTCTTCCAAGACCAGGGAGATCCTATACTTCCAAGCTTGGAAGTTATCAGCTCCCTCAAGATTTACATCAAGCTTGGTATGATGAGACATCTCAACTGAGAACCTCAAATGGGAATACAAAAGATTTTAGATCTTACCAGGTCAAGATGTCGGATCTGAAACTTGAGATGAAATCCTACAAAGCTAGTTCAGGAGAAAATTAGGTTTTTTCTTTTCCGGAGTTCTATCCACCCAAATGCCTTGAAATTCATCCATAACTTTGATTTTGGGGAGGAGATCAATCCAGGCCTGGGGTCACTGAAAAATTACTCTTCTATGAAAAGCCCTAATTTCCGGCAGTAGTGACAGGTCCAAAACTGAAAAACCTCAAAATTGGATTCTGCTTCAACAGAAATATGCGCCCTAAGGAGGAGAGTTATTCCACCTTACTTTTGCTGAAAATTTGTGGAGAGAGATCCACAAAGTAGGAATCCCTAGTTCCCGCAGCTGCACAGTGTCTTCTTCTCAGTTTAGCTCTGATACCATGTTAGTTTTTCAACATTCAAGCTAGCATTATGTTAGGATCTTTAACTGAGAGAATAACAAGTACAGAAATCAAACACAAGAGACAATGAACACAATGTTTTTCATCAGGGAAACCATAAATGGAGAAAACCCCGCAACTTCCTCAGAGATATAATCAGCACAAAAAGTAAAACCCCAAAACAGTAAGATGCACTCTCGACAGCAGTAACCTTCTTCTTGTCTAGCCCCATTGTCTTCTCTTTCCTCAACTATGTGCTACACTTGAATTTGTGAGTGATGTATGTACTAAATAGAGAGTCCATCTCTCTATTTATACTAATCCTGACATGACTAAAACCCTACTAGGGCCAAACTCTACTTGGAGAGTCTAATAACCTTAGTGCCCCGGAACTGCGGGGACTTTAACCCTTATACAATTGGAGGGTTACCCACAATGACTTGACATGACTTGTTTACATTATTGATTCTCCCGATCAGAACATTGGGGTATGACATAACATGATAACATCCCGGAATAAACATCGAGTTACAATAGATAAGAAATACAAGTGAATACATTCCAAAGTTATAATTACATCAACAGTGAGTTTGTTGACATAGGACCGCATACATCGGAGTGGATGATTTCCAAGATTCCTTTTTCTTTGCTTTCACTACTTGGAAATGTCTTCTTTGTATTCTTCCCTTTCGCACATCCTTTGCAGACCCCATCATGTTTTGCTTGGATTTCTGGAAGACCTTCAACAGATTTGCTTGCAATAGGTAGTGCTCTGTAATGCACATGTACAAGCCTTCTATGCCAAAGTTCACTTGGCTCTACTGTATCATGTACCATTGCTTGTTCTGGATGGCCCTTCAATTTGTACAATCCTCCTTCTTGTTCTCCAATCACTACCGCATCATCGATAGTCTTTCCTCTAGGCCACATGATGACTTGATCATCTATGAATGCAACCCTCATTCATTTTGCATCCAATGTTGATATGGAGAGAAGGTTCTTCTTGAGTCCTGGTACAAACAATAATTCCTTCATTGTTAGAGACTTACCAGAGTCTAGTTTATAGGAAGATTCCCCACTACCTTTTATTGGATATTGGTAGTCATCTCCTGGCTTCACCTTGTGAGGTGAGTCATGTTCTGATAGTCTCACAAAGGATTCTTTGAATCCAGTCATATGTTTGGAAGCCCCATTGTCTATAAGCCAATAATCACTTCCATGAGTAATGTTACCTATGAGAGCTGAAATCAAAACATATTCATCCTCGCTTGAAGAATCTTCACTTTCATATCTGGTTCTCTTTTTTGATGGTTCATCATCCTCTGCAGCATGAGTAGGATGTCTTTTTTTGCTTCCCTTCTTCTCATGAGAGTGAACCTTGTTCTTAGGACAGTTTTTTTCAAAGTGTCCCTTTTCATCACATGTATAACATCTCAATCTAGATAGGTCCTTTATATTGTTATCTTTATGATAAGAGTTCTTACCTTTCGAGTAATGAGGATTTCTTCTTACCTTCTTGGAGTGAATTGTGAGGGCTTGATCTTCACTTCCCATCTTCTCTTCTCGGGCTGCTATCTGAGCTTCTTCTTGAGAGAACTCTTCCCATAGTTTGCTAAAATTGACTAACTTATTTCTTGCACAGATTCCTTAGATGAATGAATCCCATGACCTAGGGTAGCAATTCAAGGTAGTCATCACAATCTCTGCATTTTCCACTTCTTCATCTACTGCTTCTAGTTGTTCCTTGATCTAAGAAACTCTTGTGAAGTAAGACTGGATTTTTTTCTACATTATGAATCTTCACATTCTTCAGTTGGTTTCTCAAAGTCATCTTTCGGTTTATGTTCTTCCCTTCAAACAATTTTGTTAGGGAATCAAACATAGCTTTAGGTGTCTTGAGAGAGTACACTTGTGGAATAAGGTGATCCTTGATAGAATCAGCAATGATCCTCTTTTCCATAACCAACTTCTTCTTATGTAAGGCCTTTGCCTCATCTCCCTCTGGAACTGGAATCTCCTCATGGATGTAGGAGTCCAACTCATTCTCTTCCAGTACCAAGGAGATCCTATACTTCCAAGCTCAGAAGTTATCAGCTCCCTCAAGCTTTTCATCAAGCTTGGTATGATGAGACATCTTTAACTGAGAACGTCAAATGGAAATACAAAAGATTTAGATCTTACCAGGTCAAGATGTTGGATTTGGATTTGGAGTTGAAATCCCGCAGTCCGAGATCAAGAGCAAATTAGGGTTTTTATTTTCTAGAGTTATGTCCACCCAAATGCCTTGAAATTATTCCTAACTTCGATTTTAGGGAGGAGATCAATCCAAGCCTGGGCTCACTGAAAAATTCCTCTTCTGTGAAAAGCCCTAATTTCTGGCAATAGTGTTGGGTCCAAAACTGAAAAACCTCAGAATTGGATTTTGTTTCGACATAAAGATGCGCCCTAGGGAGGATATTTATTCCAACCTTATTTTGATGAAAATCTGTGGAGAGAGATCCACAAAGTAGGAAGTCCTAGTTCCCACAGCTACATAATGTCTTCTTCTCAGGTTAGCTCTAATACAATGTTAGATTTTTAACATTAAGCTAGCATAACATTAGGATCTTTAATTGATAGAACAACAAGCACAACAATCAAAACATAGGAGACAATGAACACGATGTTTTCCTCAGGTAAACCATAAATGGAGAAAACCCCGCAACTTCCTCAAAGATAGAATCAGCACCAAAGTAAAACCCAAAATAGTAAGTGATCTCCTGACAGCATTAATATTCTTCTTATCTAGCCCCAATGTCTTCTCCTTCCTCAACTATGCGCTACACTTGAGTGTGTATATGTTGTGTACTAAATAGAGAGTCCATCTCTCTATTTATACTAATACCGACATGAATAAAACCCTACTAGGGCCGACTTCTACTAGGAGAGTCTAATAACCCTACTACCCCATAACTGCGGGGACTTTAACCCTTAGACAATCGGAGGGTTACCCACAATGACTTGACATGACTTGATTACATTATTGATTCTCCTGATCGGAACATCGGGGTATGACATATCATGATACCATCCCGGATTAAACATCGAGTTACAATAGATAAGAAATACAAGTGAATACATTCCGAAGTTATAATTACATCAACACAGCCATTGATCTGGGATCAAGCTGCGGGCTGAAGAAGACAGAAATTGAAATTTAGACTTTTCATAACAAAAAATTTTACCTTTTCCACTTCCACCCTTCTGCTTCCACCTTTAGCATAAAACGAAATGCAAATCCTCCAACTTTTTTCACTAAAACTTCTCTTCTTCCACTTCCACCTTTCTGCTTCCCACCCTTTCTTTCTACACTGTTAATCCGTGCAGAAACTCTATCGACCGTAGATCTTGCGAATCGCAGAAAGAGAGACTTCAACTTTTTATGTTAAAATCTTTGGGTATTTCCGCTTTCTGATTTCCATCCTTCTGCTTCTTTCCGAGCTGTTGATCTTATATGGGAGTTCCATGAACCATCGATCAGGCAGATTGTAGAATGAAAAATTTTAACCTTTCACGATGAAATCTCTAAGTTTTTCATCTTCCGATCTCTGCCCCTCTGCTCTCATCTAGACCGTTGATCTTCTGGCAGAAATGCTCCAAGCCGTCGGATCTAGATCGTGGAAAACAGAAATAGGGTTTTCCAAGTTTGGCAACCCGAAACTTTACCCTTTGTACTTCCTCCCTTTGTTGCTTTTCAAGCCGTTGATATGTGTAGAATTTCTCCATTACCATCGTATCTCGAACTAGGGAAGTCGGGAATCATGATTATAACTTCTTCGAAGTTTGACTTTGAGCTTTCTATTTCCATCTTTCTGAATCATTGATATTTGGCAGAAGCATTTTAAGCCGTAGATCTTGGACTACGGAGAGCATAAGTTGAGATTCTATCTTTCATAACCAAACACTTTCCCTTTTCTGCTTCCTCCTTTCTACTGGACCGTTGATCTTGGGTGGAAAAGTGCTAGGACATCGGACCTCAGACTGCGGGGGGCAAAATTCAAGTTTTATCACTGTTTATACCCCAAACTTGTCGTTTTCGGCTTTCCGCTCTAGATATTCCCTGGCATTTGATCTCGTGCGCTCTGCATCCCAGCCATCCGTGCTCTCTTATCCTTCAACTAAGCTCAGATGTCTTCACTCATATGCATTTTCAAAGTCGAAAATCAGAATTTCTTATGTATCTTAGCATTTCGGATCTAGAAATGTTCCTTAAAAATCCTTTAGACCTTCATCAACAGTTTTTTTAAGGTTCTATGATATGAAAATTTACACACCTTATTCATCCTTTACTTGCCAAATCTCTTATCAATTGTTTAGCTCAAAAATGGTGTTTGTTAACGATAAAATTAACACCCTCGAAGATGATGGTCTGAAAACATATCTTCTTTTCGCCTGCAACATGAAGACTAGAATTTGGAATAAATTGAGAGCTTTGATCTATCATCAGACCATGGCTTCCACAAAGGAAGAAGTATGTGAAGACAAAGGTTTCTCTAAATAAATCAATACCAAGAATACTTAAGGATCAAAACCTAGTCACCACAATTCCAGGAGTGGAAAGAATACATGGCATATGTATTATTTGTCCTAGAAACTTGGAAATTCAAGTAAAATGCCCAAAAACTAAGGAAAGTGGGTTTTATTAAGGAAATAATAATATAAATATTCAAAAATATTAAACCCACATTCATGGTGAGTGATTGGAAACACAAATCCCAATGCTATAAAAGAAAGGCATATGAGGCGAAAGAAGGAGGACAAAATAGAGAGCAAAGGAATGCTAGAGGAATGAGAAGATAAATCGAACATTTCTTGCACATCATAGTTTCTTTGATCATTGGAATTGATGGAGAGGGGTAGTTTAGAGCAAGGGAGAAGGGGATTCACCCATTATTGGGTTATAATCACTTTCCTCTCAATATAATATGATGCAATTCAAATTTCATCTAAATATTGTGTTTCAATCCATGTTTGTTTCATGTATTTTTGCAACATTTAGTAGATCAATTGCATGCTTTCTTTGAATTATTTTAAGAGATAGAGGTAAGGAACTAGCTAGCTGCTACTAATGGAGGCCTAAAGGCCATGGAGGCTGGAGCAAAAAGATCGTCACCAAACGACACACTGCAAGAGGTAATCTCCTCCCTTTCCTCTCTCTCTTTCCTTTGAGAAAGTGTAGAAATTTTAGGAAGTTGTCCATTGTTGCTATATTATGTCAATAGAATTCATCCTCCATGTAGTTAAGGATATATAGGTTGTAGACACATCCATGCGGTCAAATATACCAACAGAATGATGACCATAGCGGGGACCTAAGGGGATTTTCTCTTGAAATACGTTTTCTTGAGAATTTCCCCTTATTTTGGTGTGTCTTTCATTTCAAATCCTTTGATGCATACTTAATTTTAATCTTATGAAGCGTCAGATCAAATCTAGAGGTCAAAACCGGCCTAATCCCATCTTTAACTTAGCATTTTTCAAAAAAATGGCTCAGACCTAGTGTTTTTTTGTCCCTGAGCCTAGTAACGCCTTTAGCTAGTGTATACAGAGAGTTACCATCCCAGAAACGCCCTTGTTGGGTTTTTTATGAACGCAACCACTACTCTAGTCTCCAATACAGACAGGCGGTGTCTGCGGTGAGGTATAATCACGGTTCTTGAATTTTTTGAGGTTCAGATCTGCATTGTTGGGTTAATTTGATTGATTTGTGTTGTTGTAGGTGTCTTAGGAGTCTATTAACTTAGGTTTTACACAACATTTACCTTGATTTTAGCAATATTTAAGGTCTTTTTTGAAAGATTTTGAAATTGTGCATGTTTTTTTAAAAATTCATGGTTCTTGATTTTTTGATTGTCAGATCTGCAATGTTGGGCCATTTTGGTTGGCTTTTGTTGTTGTAGATGTCTTAGGAATATCATAACCTAGGTTTCAGGTAGTACTTACATCTCTTTTATCCAATTTTAAAGATTATGGAAGGATTTTTGTGTTAGATTTTTAACATTTAATTTATATGATATTAGGATCTTATCTGAGAGAATAACAAGCACGAGAATCAATCACATGAGACAATGAACACAAATATTTTCCTTGGGGAAACCATAAAGGAGAAAACCTCACAACTTCCTCAGAGATAGAATCAGCACCAAAGGTAAAACCCAAAGACAGTAAGATGATCTCCCGACAGCAGTAGTCTCTCTCTCTCTCTCTTGTCCCAGCTTCTTCTTTCTCTCTTAGTTATACGCTACAAATGAGTATGAGTGAATGTGTGATAAATAGAGAAGCTCCCTCTCTATTTATACTAATTCCTGACTTGACAATAACTCACTAGGGCCAACTTCTCTAGGAGAGTCTAATAACCCTAGGGCCCCACAATTGCGGGGAATTTAACCCTTTATCAATAAGGAGGGTTATACTCTATGAATTTACATGACTTTTTTATATTATTGAATCTCTCGATCGGAACATCAGGGCATGGCATGACTCAACTACATTATAGATACTTCCCAGAATAAACATCGGGGTACAATACATAATATATACAAGTGAATACATTCTGAAGTTACAAATACATCAACACTCCCTCTTAACTAGGAAGGTATTCTCTGGACACAATTTATTAGCACAAGTCTTCTTCTCTGTATCATCTAGATCATCATCAAGCCATCTTCATCTTTAAGTCATCTTCATCGTCAAGTCATCTTCATCAAGTCTAGATCATCACTTGATCTGGAGCATCACTGGATCATCATCAAGTCTGGATCATCACTTGATATGGAGCATCACTGAATCATCATCAAGTCTGTATCATCACTTGACTTGGAGTATCATTGTTGGATCATCACTGGGTCATCATCATCGGTGCTATCTCAATTCTACTCATCTCAGGAAGTTCTACAGAGCCATCCTTTTTCATTCTAGCTGTAGGACTATCCTTCGGGTAGGTCCTCAATGTCTTTAGCACTTATATCTGACCATGGAATGAACCATGTCAAAAAGGACCGCCTAGCACTTACATCTGACCATGGGAGGAACACATCCAAGAACCATGTTAGAAAGGCACGCCCAGCGCTCACATCTGACCATGGGAGGAACACATCCAAAACCCATGTCAAAAAGGCATGCACTTACATATGACCATGTGATAACACACCGCATCAAAATTGCTCTACACTTATATATGACCATGTGAGAACACACCGCATCAAAATGGCTCTGCACTTATATCCGACCTCATCTTGTCATAAAGGCTCTGCACTTACATCCAACCTCATCTTGTCAGAAAGGATCTGCACTTACATCTAACCTAATCTTGTCAGAAAGGCTCTGCACTAATCATGTGGGAACACATCCCACAATCACATCAAAATATATCTGCACTTATATCTGATCATGTGGGAACACATCCCTCAATCACATCAGAATGGCTCTGCACTGATCATGTGGTAACACAACCCATAATCACATTAGAATGTCTCTGCACTAATCATGTGGTAACGCAAACCACAATCACATCAGATCATCTCTGCACTTACATCTGACCATGTGAAGCTCAGGCTTCCACCATGTCAGAAGGGCCAACAGACACATCAATTTCCTTTGGAGGGAAACACGATCTGGAGAACACCAAGCTTCTCCCTGAAGTACTCAAACTTTACTCTGGCTAATGGTTTGGTCAGTACATTAGCTATATGGTCGTCCATCGCAACATACTAGAGCTTCACTGCTCCTCTCTACACCATATCCCTGATATAGTGATATTTGATCTCGATATGCTTTGACTTGTCATGGAACATAGGGTTCTCCGATAGCTTCACACAGCTCTGGTTGTCACAATATATACAAGTAGCATCCATCTGGAGATCAAGCAAGTCAGACAATAGCTTTCTCATCCACACTACCTCACAACTAGCCGAACAAACTACAACATACTCTGCTTCGGTTGTACTTAGTGCCACACAGGATTTCTTCCTACTAAACCAGGAGATCACACTTGATCCCATGCTGAAGCAACATCCTAAAGTTCTCTTTCTATCAATGGCACTGCCTGCCCAATCGGAATCCACATAACCTTCCAAGTTAATCTTCTGATTTACCTCATACTTAATCCCATAATCAACTATACCCTTTAGGTACCTCAGAATATGCTTTGTAGCAACCAAGTGAGCATGTCTCGGATCCATCAAGACTTGGCTCAATGTGTTCACAGAAAAGAAAATATCAGGTCTCGTATTCATCGGGTACATTAAGGACCCAATAATCTGACGATACATCATAGCATCAATCGCTTATGATGAAGCATCACTCAATAGCTTCAGGTTCGATGCCATAGGTGTGATCATGGCCTTGCATTCCATCATCCCGAACCTCTTCAGGATCTCTACTGCATACTTCCCTTGTCCCATGGAAATTCCATCTTCATTCTGCCACACCTCCATGCCTAGAAAATAGTGCATCATATCCAAGTCCTTCATTTCAAACTCAGCAGCAAGCTTCCTCTTTGTATCAACAATCAGCCCATCGTCACCTGTCACAAATAGATCATCTACATACAATAGGAGTATTACTGGGTTCCCTTCTTCAAGATTGTAGTAAAGGTTGGAATCTGCTTTACTCTTGGTAAAGCCCAAACTGGATAGGAAGTTGTCAATTCTACCATACCATGTCCTGGGTGCCTGTTTCAAACTGTACAGGGCTTTCTTTAACTTACAAAAATGATTCTCTCTGTCATGTGTCTCAAAATCGAGCGGCTGCTCACATATACGTCCTATTCTACTACACCACTCAAGAAAGTTGTCTTGACATCCATTTGGTGTACTTTCCACTTCATTACTACAGCTAAAGCAAGTATTTATATGATGGAAATATATCTGGCTACAGGAGCAAAAGTCTCTTCATAATCTATTCCTTCTTTTTTAGAGAAACCATGAGCCACAAATCTTGCTTTATATTTCTCTATGCTACCATCTACAACATGCTTGATCTTATAGATCCATTTGGAAGTTATAACAAACTTCCCCTCTCGTCTTGGGACAACATCCCAAACATCATTCTTCATGATCAATTGATACTCTTTGATCATAGCATCTTTCCATTCTTTTTTTCTATCCCTTCTTCATAATTGGAAGGTTCTTTATCAATGAATTCACATAATAAGGCTACATAACCGGAGCAGGACCTGGTTCTTTTCCTTTCTATGTGTATTTCTTCTGGAGCCCCATATCTTTCTGCAGCTTTGATAGCTTCTCGTACCCAAGCAGGTTTCCTCTTGTGAGGATTCTTTTCTTGAGGTGGATCTATAGGTTCTTGAGGTTATTTTATTTCTCGATCTTCTTCTCGGATTTCTTCGTTCATGGTTGTGTCATGAATTCTAGGTACTTCTGTTTCTTCATGTTCTTCAGTAGGTCTCTTTCTGGATTTGTTGTAAGTTGAGTCTTTGTCAAATGTTACGTCCCTGCTGATGTCGATCTTCTTGAAACCTTGGGAATATATTCTGTAAGCCTTCGAGCTTTCAGAGTATCCCACAAATATACCCTTCCTTCCTAAAGGATCTAACTTTGTCCTCTTTTCTTTCAAAATGTGTATGTACATTGTACAGCCAAATATTCTGAGATGGATGACTTCTAGTTTCTTGCCAAAAAACACTTCTTCAGGTGTCTTGTTATCGAGTACTCTATGTGGAGTACGGTTCTGTACATACACAGTTGTTCTAGCAGCTTCTGCCCATAGATGCATGGGAAGATATTGATCATGAAGGATTTCCCTTGTAGCTTCCATGATCATTCTATTCTTTTTTTCTGTAACCCCATTTTGTTGTGGATTATATGGAGTAGTCAACTCTCTCTTAATCCTTGAATCTGTAGACACTGAGAGGGGGGGTGAATCAGTGTGTAGCCAATTTTTAACCTTTTCATAGTTTATCAGGGTTAACTACCAATTGATCAATTCATTACTCTATCATAAACATTTCATAAAAATCTTCCAGATCATCATTCATAAATCAAAAGCAGTTAAACCATCAAGAGCCATAACGCAGAAGAACACCACATCATATGAATTTGTAATCTTTTTATATTATT
>LPNX010257673.1:124682-136895 GCA_001517045.1 Pseudotsuga menziesii | reverse complement strand
GATGCAAAATTTAATATTTTATGTACTTTTTAGTAAACCAAGTTAACAAATTCAAACTGGTTCACTCCAAGCCAAGTCCAGGTTTTAAAACATTGTACAACCCAGATTTGTGAATCTTAGCAATATGCATGGTTGAGAAGTGTGTAGTTAACTTCAGTTAGGATTTGTTCATAGAAAGTGCAGATCCATGTCAAATTCAACGAAGTCATGGGAAATTTTGGCAGAATATATATACTCCACTTGCCACTGCTCAACCAAAGGCAATAGATTTAATGGTGCTAATAGTTCCCCCATAATGCTAATTCTGAGCACATTAGACTCATCATTATAAGAGGAAGCTAGTCTGAAAAAAAGCAGCCTGTCATTGAAGCAGACACTTATACTCCTAACCATCTATGAATGTCTACTTACCTAGCCAACACAACCAATTGTCAACTAATATACTGTGATTCAAAACCACAGGTTTGCAAACACACATATCAAGCTTATGAATCTCTCTGGCATGGAAAGTAGGCAACATAAAATTGTCTCGTGGTCATTAATTTCCCTACATAGCAAGTATGCATTGCACCACTATATTAGGCATGCAGTTTTCTCCAGTATTGCAAATACATAACACAACCATTGTCACTTGCACTAAATGAAAATCTGGGCAAGCATAATCTTCGTACACTTCTAGGAACACTACAACATGACTTTCGAAACTAGTCACTCATCTTCAACGGACTGTTTGTTTCTTCCTTCTTATGAAAGACCATTTCCCTGCTTAAGCATTAAAGTTATTTTTTTTATATTATGTTGCAATATAATTGTGCTTAGTTTCATGATTTGGAAAGTTAAACTTAATAGACATTCTAATCCTCTCAAATGAATTAGTTTCTTAAAAGAAGTAACAAATGTCATGATATGAAGTTATACAAAGCCCGGACCATCTTACTTGTACCCAGTGCCTCCAATGAGTCTCATCCATGACTCTATGCAGTCTAAATTGCTTTTGACACTCTACTACAAGAAAAAGTTAAAATTTGCAACTTAATTTGCTATCATAGAGATATATAAAAGATGTCATTCTTTACCATTTCTATTATTATCTCTACTTTCTGTAGTACAGTTGGAAGCTTGTTCTAGATATCCTACAAATAAGCCTACCCACTGGAGATAACATAGAATTGTATGACCATTTATCTGCATGAAAATTTTCTTTACCTGAATGCCATCTGGAAAATTCATAGAAGAGAGCATCAGTAGAGCAGCCTGATTATAGTTGATTTCCACTAGCCATCGTTTTGAACCAACCTGAAATTTGAAATGAACTGAGGTAAAGATCATTTTGAAAAAGTAATAACAAGCATATTCATAAACGTGTATTGCTACAAATTACAAAGTAGGAGTAGTTTAACAAATTTGTGAGACTTAATATAATCCTGCTAGATGAAGCCTGTAGAGCACATCAGAAGAACAAAAAAAGTGTGTTTTCAAGATGATCAACTAACAACCTACTAAAGCTAGAAATGCACACTGAAAATAAAACTGTAATTTGAATAGCACTTGCATAAATATATTTTGACAATAAGTGCATTGGTCGAGGATCTTAGCTAGGTATTCTCTTTACTTTTTATTTTTGTTCTTCAATGGTGAGCATCCAAAATTGTGCAAAGTAATAGATTCTTCAGCAAATGGCCTCCTGTTTTAGGTTCTAGGGGAGTATGAGGATAAATATTTCTCTTTATTTATTTTTCCCAAGGAAAGACTTGCAGGGAAACACAAAGGATGATGATGGTATCCATAGTAAACTGTCATCATAGACTAGGCAGTGTGCCTTCGTGAGGGGAATGGGAACTGGGAACCTACCAGCGTGGAACTAACCAAATTCCCAGCAAAATAGGCACCAACTAGTTGAGTTGACCCCATGGGATAAATAAGTTTTGGAAGATGACGCATCATAGCATCATTAGGAAGATAAAGTTGTTGGTGGTCATCGAGGACAGGGAGTTGTGGACACCATGACTGGCTTCTTTCACCACACGATCCCTCCTAGGGATTTATGGGATAGAAATCCACATACAGGCACTCAAATCCTGAGTTAGGCACATGGAAAAAAAAAATACCAAAACATTGTAGGGAAGATAAGCATATACCTCGAATCGCTGCATAGAAATGGATGATGCCCTAATCATAATCCCTATGTATAAATGGCGTATGCTTGACTTAGGAACCCTGTTTTTGAAAACCCAAAACATCGAAATCGTATTTTCTGCTTGCGAAATTTTGTAATGTTATGCTCGACTTAAGAACCCCTGTTTTTGAAAACCCAAAACATAGAAATCATATTTTCTACTTGCGAAATTGTGTAATGTTGTGGCATAATCAATGCAGCTATAGAATTACTTAGCTTGGTTGCTTATGCTTCATCTGCATTACTCGGCCCTGTCTCTACCAATCTGACACCCACTTTTCCATCCAATGCAGTTTATTTCTTCTTCCGGCTGCTTGTTGTGTCTTTGTTTTAGAGAAGGAGGACGGAGAAGGCGAAGGGATGAAATGTGAGGAAATGATAGAACCAATGAAATAATATTTTAGGTGGTGAGCGATATGAAATGGGTAATTAATGGAAGATCTGAGTATTTTGAGAGCTTTGTATTTCCATATGACTGCTATCTAACTGGACCAACAGAATAGAGTCTATATATGACTACTTCATCGACAGAATCAACTGGATCAATGGCATGCCGGTCTGTGGCTTTAGGTACCTATGCCTTTGTATCCTTTACACATCTGTCGTAACCTATTCCTTTGTATCTGCTGGTATTGCCGCTGAGCCGGATCTACTGATGCTTCATCAACTGAATAATCTACTGATGCACCCGCTGTCTTCAGAACTTGGGTTTTTTTCTATGTAAGGTGAGCTCAACAACCCTTTGTTGATCCTGCTTACTATTAGAACTTAATTTCCCGCCTAATGGATATATACTTGCTCTTCCTATTTTATTTAGGCCTTTGGGCCGGTGGATAGTGAATGGGTTTCCAAGCGTAAAAGAAAAAACATAATGAAAATTGGAGGGTGGTGGAGTTAAGATGGAAGATATAAATATAGATAAAAGAAAATATATTACATAAAAAAGGGTGATTTTATTAATATCAAAAAAATTGATATTGTATTTTTTCATCTCAAATAAAGTATGGAAAATTGCAATCTAAATAATTAAATTTTACAATTTCTTAAAATTTAAAATTACAAATAAACTTTGGGATCCATTTTCATTGAAACACCTCCCTTCTACAATTTCAACCTTTAAAACTTGCATCCATAAATCCATTAAAATGTTTTACCCCATTTATAAAGAAAATTTACCAAAAACAAAGAACAAAATGCTTCCTCCAAAGAAATTGTTTTCATTTTATCTGGGATGACTTTTCATTTCAAAGGTCATCTCATATGTTTCAACCTAGAAAATGTAAAAATTGTGACAACAACTAATTCATACCACTGATACGGCCATTAACATTGAAGATTCACTTAACGTTAAAACGTCTTCCTTGGCTAATAAAGTAAACAATATGTAAAATAATGTACAACACAGTTTCGACATTTTTATTTGTGACACATATTTAATATTTAATGTTCAATGCGATGATGAAAGTTTTCCTAATGAGTACCACAGTGTACTTCCTGGTGGTGCAAATCTGCTTCATGCATTAATGCGGGGCTGTGACACATGAGGGGGTCTACAATTTACTAAACTTTAACATTGCAATGGATTCAGAAACCCCCAAATCGATCTGTAATGTTAGAATTTAGTAAATTGTACAAATTCATTGTCAAAATTATAATTTTCCATTGCCAGAGTGACATAACTAAAAATGACCAAATAAATGACCAATTGTTATGTGGTCATTTTTAGTCTAGATATCACTTGACCAAATTTGGTCATTTATCTTGGTCTTTTTAGTTTAGTTTTTATCATGTGACCAAAAGTGGTCATTTAGCTTGGTCTTTTTTAGTTAGTTCACTTAAATTTATCAATTTTGGTCATTTATCCCTTGAAAAAAACTTTGGTGACCAAAAGTTTTGGTCTCCTGGTCACTAATCTCTAATTTTCCACTAGTGTTTCTAAAACTTCATTTGATGCTTATTACATATCTTATAAAACCTCTGAGCATTGCACAAACCCATGGTTGAATGGATGTGAAAGTTATTCTTTGTTGTAAGGTTGGGTGATCTAGAAGTGTCAGAGTAGGCTTCAATGAAGCTGATTACGAAACCTAAATGGTACTTGATTTACATGTGCCAGGGAAGGTACTTTATCTGTCATAAATTGTCCTTTTTATATTCTTTAAACCTCTCGCATATTGCCACAAATATATCAGTAAATCACTTATTTTCCCTTGCATCTTAAGTGGTTAATGTTACTGCAAACTTTGATTGCACACCTCAATTAATAAACATAGAAGAGTCACTATTCTGATTTGAATATCAGATCAGGGATATTACATTACATATTTCAAATGTTTAATGTCAATACCTATATGAAGTTATTTATGTTAAATTAGACATTTTTTAAAATTTGTGGATGATATTATTTTACACACTTTTCTAAGATCTTGTCGTGCATAGGTACTGGTTTTAACTATGGTAGACACACTTATGATGGGCCTATTGGATACATGACACCCACATGTAAATTATAGTGACATTTATCATTTTTTTATTACAAGTTAAATACATTTAACTTTTTAAAAATGTTACATGCATATGACTTGATTATTTGTGTGCACATGCATTCAGTACCTTACTATGTTGATACGCCTACCACAAGCATTCCAACATAAGATATAAATGGTAGAGGTGAAATCTAAGTTCATAAATCTTGTTTGACATGTGTGTTTAATTTGTGAAAAATTATGATATTTCTCTTACTTATAAATGTCTGCCAATTTATTGTTTTTTACAAGGGCTAGTGGATGGGCACGACGGCCACACATAGGTTATTTTTAATGTTATTTATCTTTTTATAGTACATGCTAAATTTCTTGGATTTATTTAAAACCTTACATGAATATGATTTGATTATTTTCATGCACACACATTCAATTCATTACTTTACTAATACACCTACCACAAGTAGCCCAACGCAAGATATACATGCTGAAGGTGAATCCTAAGTTCATAAATCTTGTTTGACATGTGTGTTTAATTTGTGACAAATTATGATATTTCTCTTACTGAGAAGTGCTTGTCAATTTATTGTTTCTTACAAGGGCTAGTGGATGGACACGAAAGACATGCAAAGTTAATTTTTAATGTTATTATTAGAGGAAATTTCAACTCAAAATGGGCCTTTTAACAATAATCCAAATTCCATGTAATCATTTGTTATCCAATGAAATTGCTTTAAATTTGAAATACCGTATAGATCTTAAACAATTTTTTAATATAAATTTGGGGATAGGTATCATAAAAAAACTATTTTTTTGTTCTTATTTTCGACATATCTCCGAGTGATTTTACTCTAATTTTGATCAAGAGAGATTGTTGGATGTGAAATTAAATTCTGCATCCAACGAGTACCCACTATGCATACTTTTGAGGGACCTTGCCATCCAAGAAACAAGAAATACCTAAAAAATGTGATGCTGATGTGATCATCACATTTTTCAGGTATTTCTTATTTTTGGGGAGTGAGTTCCGTCAAAAGTATTTCGAGCAAGTACTTGTTGGATGCGGAATTTAATTTTTCATCCAACGATCTCTCATGATCAAAATTTGAGTAAAATCACACGGAGATATGTTGAAAATACGAACAAAAAAGTAGTTTTTTTCTTTTCTTCCTCCAAAATTAATAAATATTATTTTATTATTTTATTATTTTTCTTAGGAGGCCCATTTTGAGTTGAAATTTCCTCTAATTGGCATATTTTTATAGTACAAGTTAAATGTCTTTGATTGCTTTAAAATGTTGCATGCATATGACTTGATTATTTTTGTGCGCATGCATTTAGTGCCTTACTCTGTTGATACTCCTACCACAAGAAGGCCAGCACAAGATATAGATGGTAAAGGTGAAATCTAAGTTTATAAATATTGTTTGACATGTGTGTTTAATTTGTGAGAAATTATGATCTTTCTCCTACTTATAAGTGTTTGTCAATTTATTGTTTTTTACAGGGGCTAGTGGACGGGCACAAAGGACACACAAGTAATTTTTAATGTTATTTATATTTTTCTAGTACAAGGTTAAATGTCTTTGATTTCTTTAAAATGTTACATGCATATGACTTGATTATTTTTGTGCACATCCATTCGGTGCCTTATGATGCAGATACTACTAGATAAGAGAGCCCATCACCATAAGAAGAATGTTTATGTAAATTATGACCATAATTCTTATTGGACATGAGTGTTTTATTTTGTGAAAAATTATTCTAGTTTTCTTAAACTTACATGTGATTGCCAATTTATTGTTTTTACAGCGGCTTTTACACATTCTGAGGATACTGATGGGATATAAGAGTTAGTTTCTAGTACGCATAGTGTACATGCTAAGGTAAAGTCTCCACCAGGTATTTTTAATGAACACATTTTATTTAAATATGTATACTTTGATCGAAAAGTTATATATACATTCTAATACTTGCACACATTTGACTTATACAGGATTCGTATCTCATGCTCCTAATCCATCTCATAATACAAGGAGAGGTCATCGAGCACGCGGGTATGCTCACAATGAAACACATGACCCTCTCTACACTCATCCTAAAGGTGTTCCTGATGATATTCCCTGGGAAGAAAAGATCTCAATGATTACCATGGAAGATATGAGGGATAATTCTGTGAGATTGTAGGGTGAACGCGAGAGTTACTATCTCTATCAGTTGTCAACATAGTCTCCAAATTGTGTTGTACAATCTGAACTGTTTGATTGAGAGTTATGTTGGGGTTGGACCATGAACCCATAATTTTTATGACATGATGTGTAGGAGGCGAATGGCAGTGATGGGTATCCACATGTCAAATAAATAAAAAACATTGTCACAAAAGAAATGGTATTTTCATATTTGACATGCAGTCCGAAGACCAAAAACATCTAAAGATTACAATATTCAATTATCCAAATATTGCACCACATATTTATTTGAGGTTCCTATATGGATATGGAAAGTTCCCAAATAATGATGAGGTCCCTCGATATTTTGTCAATATGTTAATTGTATATTTTCAGTTGCACATAGACCCCAACTATACAGATATGTGATCACCTTTCTATGGTGCTCGAAAAGTACGTACATACGAACGTCTTGATTCACTGTGAGATGTTGAATATATTGGACCGAAGCCTCGCTTAGTAGTTCCACAATGTAGAGTCATTTATTTTCCATAGGAGTTTCAAATGACATACGAAGTGGAAAGTAGGGTGAGGGAACAGATAAAAGAGCATGTTATGGATGCATTGGTAGGGGTAGAAATCAACATAAATAATATGGAATATTCAACCAATATAGATGACAACTCATTTGATGACTATTCAGAGGATTCCTTGATATTTATGATTTGATCAGAGCTTGAGCAGTATGCAACATATTGTAGAGACATGTATAAGAGTGTCAAGGATCAAGAAAATTGACGCACAGATTTGGTATGTAAGTATGGTTTAATAATTGAACTCAGAAAAGACACATTTACAGTATGAGCTATATTGTACACATGTTACAAATAAAATGTTTTTTGTATATATATATGTTTTTATTATCCAAATCTCATGTCTATAAATTTATTGAAATTTATGCAATATGCCCAAATGCTAAATGATGATAACTATGTTCATGGTTCTTTTGTTGGCAAGGAAGAAACAAATGTATCAATATTTCTTTTTGATAACATTTTATTAGTTTTGGTATATTTTGTCCCTAAACATGTGTGTGTGTAACTTTCATTTTGTCTTTTTATCCCAAAGAAAACCAAGAGAGAATGGAAGTCGTGTATGAAGGAAATGGTGAGTGACACGAGAACAACAGTAGAAATTAAGAACAGATTTGAGGGCATGATCTATACGCCATACTGTGTTCCTAAATAAAGTTATAAATAGTATATTCTACATTAATCTAATGATATAGTGGTGCTAAAAAATGAAATGCTCATTTCTGCATCTAAAGACTAAATTTTATGTATATAGGTATTCTTCTCTCTAAGTTTTGCAATGGTTTATCTTGATCGTGATCATCATCATCATCATCATTGTCATCATCCTCATCCTCGTCCTCATCATCATCATCATTGTCATCATGCTCATCCTCATCATCACCATCATTGTTCATTATCATCGTCATCATCATCATCATCGTCGTCATCGTCATCATCCTCATCCTCATCATCAAGGATGTATTTAAGGAACCATACTTATTTAAAAGTGTATAAATGTTGGCAAATATTACCAATTCTTAAAATGGCAACTATAAAATGATCGGCGATATTTTTCAAAAAAAAATAATTTCCAAGGATTTTATATCGTTTATATAATAATTTGGTGATTTTTAGGGTGAAAATATTTTTCCCCATTAAAATTGGGCAAAACTGAGCTTCAAAAAATGAAAAATGGAGAATCTTTTTTGGGAGAAAAACATAGAAAAATAGCCCACTGGGCTAAAATTCGCCCATAAAATTATCCTTGCTCATCATAGTCATCCTCCTCCTCCTCCTCCTCCTCATCATCATCATATTCATCATCCTCATCATCATCATTATCATCATCATCATCATCATTATCATCACCATCATAGTCATAATCATCCTCATCATCGTAATCATCATCATAATTATTGTCATCATAGTCATACTATTCATGATCATCATCATCGTCATCATCATCATCATAGTCATCGTCATCGTCATCATCATCATCATGGTCATCATCAACATCATCAACCTCATCATCGTAATCATCATTATCATCATCATCATCGTCATAGTCATCGTGATGATGATGCATCATCATCATCATCACCATCATTGTTCATCATCATCGTCATCTCCATCATCATCATCATCATCATCATCATAGTCATCATCCTCATCATCATCATTGTCATCATCCTCCTCTTCATCATCATCATTCCAATTCAAATGCTTGAAAATAAAATCAAAACAAAGTTTTAACTTAACAGATGCTCGTATGTGTGTTCAAAACAAAGTTTTAACTTAATATATGTGCGCATGCGTGTTTAACACGCATGCACTTAGCAGCATGAGTGCACTTCTAGTGCATGTGTGTTATGTTTTAAACTACGCACACATGTGATTTAAATTTAGAATTTTGGTGGGCAACTTTTTTCCAACCTACGTGGTGGATGACTTGGCTGCTTTAGTTTTAGGTTCAGGTTGCCATACCAAGTGGTATGGACCGTGTTATGACATAAAACATGTTTTGTACCACTTCTCCTATTTCGTGCATGATTTTGCATATGCCACGCTTGTCCACTGCTAATGAAAATTCACACACTTGTGTAACTTTGTCTATAGATTTTGAATATGTTTTTTTTTTAAAATCTATTATTTTTTTCTACTTTTTATTCAATTTTAAATGGACTAACCTCAATCTAACACAAAAGGCAGGCTATTTGCTTCTGCTATAACTTTTGATTAGCTCTCCTATTTGGAAAATGGAAAAGAACCTGCACAAGAAGACACAAAGACCTACATCTTAAAAAAATATATCGTTCATTGTCTATGTTAATACCAAGATGTCGTGGACCAACGCTCAACCTTGTCATTTTAAGGCGTCACTGACTTCCTTAATATAAAAAAAATGTAACATAAATAAATATGGAAAAATAACGTTGCACTAGACACACCTGTTATCTACAACGCTATATAATTTTTTTCACATAATTCCACAATTCGCATACCAAACAAGTGGACCAACGCAAACATATTCATTATTTTTTGGGAAAAAAATAACATACCAACCTTAGAAGAACCTCATTTTTTAGGATTTATAGTTAGTTTCCATAAATAAAAGTTATATATTCCGAAAGGTAATTCGATTGTCCACGTTTCATATTCTTACGCCATATTCCAAGAAGTTGTGTAGGTATCTCTAACATTTATTTTTGAAATTCAGATTTATGTTTTTCCAGAAGTCCATTGCAACGAACGCGTCATAAGTGACCAGCATTAGCTTGCACTAGCCCTAGATGTTATATTTACATAGAAAAGTGTATATATTTTAGAAGTTTTGGGTGGACTATTATCTATGTTTTTTTTTATTATTATCTATGTAGGATAATGAGACAAGTATATTGTCTAAATTGATTTTAGAGAGGTTGTCCAAAATTCACAATCAATAATTATAAAAAAATTGAAAAATAACTCATGTGATAAGTGCACTTTGATGTACTTGGAAAAAATAAAAAAAATATTAAAAAAATAGCTCATATGATAATTGAACTTAGTGGCATGGTAATGTGTAGTTCATGTGACAATGCAACTCCATCTAGCAACTACTAGTCCAACAAATATGCACAAGGTTTACTCAAACTGCAATTTACAGTTGGGAGTTGAAGTAATGTGCAGTGTGTGAGACTCAAAGTCCTAATAAAATCCTCTGAACTCCTAATAAATTCCTTTGAACTCATGTCATAATTGAACTTAGTGGCATGTTAATGTGCAACTCATGTGACACTAGCACTCCATCTTGCATTTGGAAGGAGTTAGTGCACAAGGCTTAGTCAAACTCCATTTAAAAGATAAGAGTCAATATAACTTGAAGCTATTATATTAACTACAATATCTTTATATTAACTTTTAAACAATCATTAAATATAACTATTAAGTTAACTCTTATAATACACCTATAAGTTTAACAACCATAAATTAAGTGATTGTTATATTAAATTAACTATTTAGTACAAGACACATTCTTTAGAAAAAAACATTATCAATATATCAAATATATAAAAAAATTAAAAACAACTAATAATATATTAATTAAACATAACTATAAAAACAACTAATAACATATTAATTAAACATAATCAATGAGATAAAAAAACCTATCCTTTTCACATAAACACTCATTAAAATATACATATATAAAATAACACTAGTTTCAATTTAAAGAGTTATACATGTGATGAAAAAACATAGATCACTTTCCAATAACTTTCCAATTATTTTAAGAGGAAACAATAGAGTCCGTACTAAACCAAAAACTTCATAAATAGAGAAATGGAATAACCTATCGATATGACCATTTGCACCAATTGACCAGGGCTCCATTTAGGCTGTGGCTGACACAGGCCGTGAAGAACCTCAGCAAATCAATAATTTATTATGTGAATGAGTGTTACATATAAAGGAGATCAAAACCGTTATCTACAGTTAGATAACGAGATTATTAACTAGATTTTACAAACTAATAACTAAAATATTATTTACAAGTAATCCCGAAGGATTATTCAACATTCCCCCCTTAATCCGAAGGGACATCTGACATGCCAAGCTGCATTGTAAATTTTCAAACTTTTCACGGCCCAATGCTTTAGTAAAGATATCTGCAATTTGCTCTGAAGTAGGACAATGTGTCAGATGAATGGTTTTGGCCTCAACATGATGTCGAATCAAGTGATATTTGGTGTTGATATGTTTGGTTCGATCATGGAATTTTGGATTCTTGGCCAATTGAATTGCAGAAGTGTTGTCAACAAAGAGAGGCGTTGAAGTCATTTGTTTCTCCTGCAAGTCTTCAAGTATTTTATGAATCCAAATGATTTCTTTTGTGGCTTGAGCTGCTGCAACATATTCGGCTTCAGTTGTAGAATCAGCAGGAACAGATTGCTTTCGTGATCTCCATGTGATAGCTTCTGATCCAATGTTCATCAAATAACCTGAAGTAGAGACCCCATGCTCTTTATCTCCATCAAAATCATAATCTGAATAACCAATGAGATGAAAGTCTGAAACTTTAGAATATTTGATGCCATAAGATTGAGTGCCTTTTAAATATTTGAGCACTCGTTTTGCTGCATTCCAATGACCTTCACAGGGATGATGCATAAACCTGGAAAGTATTCCTACAGCAAAAGTTATGTCAGGACGAGTAGTAGTAAGATAAATTAAACTTCCAACAAGCTTCCTGTACTTTGTTGGATCTTCAAATGTGCTACCTTCATTTGAGGTAAGTTTTAGATTCTGCTCCATTGGTGTTGAAACAGAAT
>LPNX010257673.1:96814-123528 GCA_001517045.1 Pseudotsuga menziesii | reverse complement strand
ACAACCTCATTATCATAAGCTCTTCTAATTTCAATGATACCATCAAACATATGTATGGAATGATTTTGTTGTCTAATTTGCACAAGAGATATTAGATTTCTTTTCAATTGTGGAACATAAAGCACGCCAGAAAGTATATAATCAGCAAGTCCTGATAATTTCAATCTAACAGAACCAATTCCTGAAGGTTTTAACTGAGACTTATCTGGCAAATGTACTACCCCATCAATTTGATCACTAAAAGTTTCAAAGAAATCTTTTCTAAAGGTCATATGACATGTGGCTCCGGTGTCCAATAACCAAGTATCATTCCATGAAAACGAAGTACTGAAAGCTTCTTCAATTCCTAGATTGCAATGTGCAACAACATAATGTGCAGATTCTGGAGGGTTACCTTTATCATTTCCTTTATCTTGTACTTGCTCTTTCTTGTTAACAATTTTATCCCAAGAAGTTCTACAATAACTAGTAGTATGACCAGTTTTTCCACATCTATAACATTGTTTTTCTCCTTGATTAAATCTTCCCCCCCTTCCTCTGTACTGTCCTCTTTGTCCTCTACCTCGACCTCTGCTTCTATTTTCATCCTTTGCAAATTCTTCTTTTGATTTGTGTCCTTTCTGTGCAAGACACAAAGTTTCTTCATTGGGTTTAGACTCTTTCTTCCCAAATGCTTTCTCTCTTTCTGCAATTTTCTCAACAAGTGTTTCAAAGGTCATAGCTTTCATGTGGCCACTAGCTTGAAGTGATTCTAAATAATGAATATATGTAGGATAAAGAGCTTTAATAAATGCAGTAAGTTGAATGTCAACTTTTACACCAGTTGCATCAATATCATGAAAAATGGCTCTAATTTCAGAAGCAAGTTTCATTGGATCATTATCTTTTAACTCTAAGTTAAATAACTTCATTAACAACTGTATGATTTCAAGCTCAGAATGTGAATCATACAAATCTTTTAGTTTCTTTAATGCTTCCCAAGCACTTTTGCTAGAAACTAAATGTCTACTTACTTCTTCACTTACAGAGGCAATAATCAGGGCATAAGCCTTCTTGTCCTTGCTTTTCCATAATGCTAACTCTTTGGCATTAGTAGGTGGCACTGGTGCACTTTTATCCACTTCATTTATTGTTTCTTCATCTTTCTTATCTTCTAAATTCTCATTTTCACAAATTTCATTTTCACAAATTCCATCCCACATATCATTAAAAATAAGGGTATTTTTAACTTTACGAAACCATTCCTGATAATTTTCTTTTCGAGATAAAATAACTCCAACAATTGAATGTGTACAAAATACAATCTGATATATTCTTTTCCTTTTAGCCAATGTTCTTTAAAATCTTTTTATCTTCTAAAAAGATTTCCGGAAAGGTTTAATATTTCAATTTAAAAAACCTTGCACTCAAATATAAATGGCTATTTAAAACTTTTATTTTCTGTAAAGAACTCCCGAGTGATTTGATAAGTAATTTAAAGAAACCTTTGCAAGAAAATATAAATGGCGGCTCTCTTCCTTTTTCTTTTCCCTTTTTATTTAAAAAAGAAAATAATTCTTCAAAAGAATTACCGGAACAATTTACGTGCAGTCTCCTCTTAATGTGCAGTCTTTGTCTTTCTTCCACAATCTTTCTCCTTTCTTCCTTTCTTGGTGATAGCTCCTTTGCTGGCTCCTCCTTCACGGGCTCATTCTTTTTCACCAATGCTTTGCTGCCTTTGCTCTGATACCACTGACACAGGCCGTGAAGAACCTCAGCAAATCAATAATTTATTATGTGAATGAGTGTTACATATAAAGGAGATCAAAACCGTTATCTACACTTAGATAACGAGATTATTAACTAGATTTTACTAACTAATAACTAAAATATTATTTACAAGTAATCCCGAAGGATTATTCAACAGTGGCGGTATAGATAGAAAATATTTCCGTAAGGTCAGCCAAGTTTATCTTCTTGTCCATTCTTACCATCCATTAAAAATTGGTGCTTCCTTAATTTCTTAATTTTCGAAACAACACTCGATCAGTGCAGTATCAATATATCCAAGAATAGATATGTATACCATATAAAAAAATAGAACAGACCACATTAACATATTGATCAATACCTATCTATTTAAAAATGCCTATATCCAATATGTATATGGATATGAATAGATACCCAAATTATCTATATTCAAAAATAGAATGGTAAAATCTATCTATATTCATATATGAATGAGTCAAAATACATATAGATATTTATACCTATTTTGTGTGTATAAAGGTTCTATCTTATATGATCTGAAATAAAAATGGATATGGTCATCCGAGAATTGGTGCAAATGGTCAGGTTGATAAGTTATTCCGATCTCAATACTATTTTAACACGTCAACCAGAATCTTCAATACCCAAGTAGTACAACTTCCACCATCGCCGATTCTTCAGTTTTGGAGGTGCTGAACACGTTCACCCGCCATCCTGATGCTTCCATTGTTGGGGTGATGCGCAGGTTGGTATCCAGCCGCTCCATCAGTCCTTTGAATTTCCCTGCTATGTAAACTGCTTTCAGCAATTTCCTTTCCTCCATTTGTTGTGCCCATTTCCTGCTGTTCTCCACTAATGCGACTCCCACTTTCTCAATGCAACCACCAATGATATGTGCTAATGTGCTCTGTAATTTCATCTTCAGTTCCATCAAATCTCCTGAGCTGTAATCCATACTGATGCATATATTGTATATGTGGCACCTGCGGTTAACTTCTCCCAGTCCACAGGAGTGTCTGTCTCATTCGCTCCCCTTTTCGTTTCTTCTGCAATTTTCTTAGCTTCCTTAGCTAATTCCCATTTCGCTTCTTCTGCAAGCCCTTTGATTGCTGCACTTGCCTCTTCCAATGTTGGAATCATAAGAACTGCTAAGTTGAATTAAATAAGTCACCTTTATTACAACATAACTTTTTATTTTCAAATAAATAACTAATAAAGATACACCTTTGCTTACCACAAATATAATATTATAAACTCTATCCATTCAAAATTTTCTTGCTGCGACAACCTCACGGAAGCTCAAAATTGAATTTGGAAGAGTAAGAAATAAACTATTCACATAGTCATAGGCAGATTATCTACACTGCTTTATGAGCTCAACTTCTAAAAGAAAGTGGAAGTTTGAATTTTAAAATACGTTCAGAAATAAAATATTAGCAAACGCAACATTATAGACCGTGCTTATTCATTTCAATTTGGAGATTAACAAACTCTCACACATAAAATTGATTTTGATGAAATTCAAGGGCAATGTATTAGACCCTGCTTATTCATTTCAATTTGAGAGATTAACAAACTCTCACACATAAAATTGATTTTGATGAAATACATTGCCTTGATTTTGATGAAATTCCAAGGCAATGTATTGTTGTTGAAAGGATTAGATAATGTGGTAATATCAAAGATAAAAAATTTAATCAGTTTTTATTATTGGCATGTTATTTACTTTTTAGTGTATTTAGAGGAGCAAGGTGTTCTATAATTCAGTATGAGCGAGATGTCATAGGTGTTTTACAACTCACTATGAAAAAGATGTTATAACTTAATGTAATTTTATTAAAAATAAAAAAAATAATTATAAAAATAAGTGTGGGCTCATAAAATAAAATAAAAAAATACATGTAGCAAGAGAGGGATGGAATACCATGGATTTAAGATAAAAATAAAAAATTACAACTCAAGAAATTAAATCTTTCTTTGTGTTTGGTAGATATAATTTAAGATGGATCTATGTTGATGTATAGTTCTTAATCACCATTATAATTGATCTTCATTCAATATACTAAAAATATGTTTGTTACTAAAACCATATTTACTCTAAATTTTTAAACTATAAACATCTATTGTCCTCCCACATACCACTAAAAACATACTTGCTGCTCCATACCATTCTAAAATCAAAAATTTAAACAGCCATAATCTTCCTCCAATCTACTTAAAAACATACTTGCCAATCAATACCATTCTAAAATCAAAATAACTATAAAATACAAATTTTATATCCCATTTATTAAATTATATTGACTTTAATCGATTTTTAATCTTAGAAATAACACCATAATTTTCTTTTTAAACTCCTGAATACACAATTAACATAGATGGCAGAACTGCTCTATAACTATTAATTGGATAACAACTGCTATAGAACTACTATTTGGATAAGCTTTTCACATGGCATGCAGTTATTTTATGCTCCAAGGGCCTAATTCTGACACGATTTTTTTATAATTCAAAAAATGTACTATTATTATCGACAGATAGTACATGTGCTTCCAGTTCCAGCTCCAAAAAGTTCGATTCGAAACAGTGGTCCCAGTCGCACAGATTCTGTATTGTTTGAATTATTTTCAAGTTCAGAGGTAGTTAGTATTGTTGGTGGAGCCGTGCAGGCAACGATCATGCGAGTCAACATTTGAAGAAGAAGTATCAGTACCTTTCTATGCCCCTGTTTGCTTTATATGGCTCGCTACATTCCACCGGAGTAAAGCTGAAGGTGTGTGGAGCCAGCATTCTGAACAGGTATCAGTGACCTTTGATGGTCTTGCTTCTTTAATATGGTTTGTCTCACGTCACCATATTCAAGTGAGCTACATGCGTGGGATTGAAAGGGAAAATTCAAGGTGTGTAAAGAATATTTAGTTATCTAACTGTTTATATGATGTAGAAATCTGTGTATCAGTGCAGGCTCGTTTAGTGGATTGCAGCGTCACTTGTGGGTAAGAGCTATCCATTGCTCTGCAAAGCATTTAATGCCATTGCAGTAAGCTTGATGATTGTTGGATCTTGAGCTGTTCGAGATCCAATAGTTATCAAGCCTGCTGCAGCCATATTAAATATGCTCTGCATTTCAATGGATAGCTTTTACTTCAAAATATGGAGTTGTAAAAGAAAATAGATTTTATATTAAAATTTGTATACACATGATACTAATTAGATCAATTCTAACTAAATCTTATTTTTTTAATTGTATATAATTCAAATAGTATAACAATTTTAGATTCTTCTCTTTATATCTACCGGTGACAAAATTACAATGACAAAATTACAAATTATATGTTGATATAATGAAGTTTGTTTTATACTAAGGAAATGATTACCATTACCACAAGATAACTACGAAAATGTTGACAAGATACTTATTATATTATTATTGTACGAAAATGTTGGCATTATACTTATATAATGTGCCTCAATAAGCGTCCTTTCATGTTCACATGTTACTTTAATAAAACAATAATATAAAGTAAATTAAGTTTTGATATCTTACTTTAAAACATAAAAGTGAAGCTTGCAGGTGTCATTTCATTAAATAAACAATCTTTTCTGTAATACTTTGGCGGATGGACACAGTTTATAGCGAAGGCGCTACCAGATAGAATTGTATTTTAAGGCGTCTCTGTTCGCTGTCAAAGACTTATGACTCTCCATAGCATATGATATGGCGAGACGTTATAGAAATGATACATAAACTAGTCTGTCCGGTAAATAAGCTGGCTGTCCTTATAGCCATCACTATTACTTTGTTAACCCAGATCCCGAGATCGCTCTGGCTGGCCCTCAACGCGGAATGGATTGAATTAACTCAAACAACCTTGAATCGATTGAATTAACACAAACAATTGCCTTATAAATATTCCCCAGCATGGCAAGAGATAAACGACCACATTTTAAATAGGAAAAACGGTAGATTATCTATTGACTATTCAGTAGGCTACCGAGTCACAGCAAATCTCAGCCCTCATATGTCTATGCTTGACGAATATTCTTCAAGTATATGCCAAATCAAATCTATGTATCTTGGCTGCCCATCCTTGATTAAGGATTAAAAAATCGTTATCGCCAAGTGGATATTCATTGAACTAAGAATAAAATGTTAACTAATTTTTTTATATATCATCAATCTTCTTAAAAATATCGATATTCTTATTATTTAAACTTCAAAGAATTAATAAAACTACCAATAACCATATTAATAAGATTAATATGTTTGGAATAGGTGGCAAGTCCTAAATTAGTAATACATAGTTTAATGGAAGTTCTGGACTCACTAGCTGATCTAAACATTAACTTTTGATAACCCTCTCTCCTTCTTATTCATATTTATAGATTCCATTGAGCCTATCACCCTCTGAACACATTCATTACCTAACTGGTTCTTTTCATGATGCTACACTGCCAAATCGGGTGCATGGTTTCACTACAATGAAGATGGAGTCATTGGAGTACAACTAGCTTAGATCCAAGTCCTAGGCTCTATCAAGCATCCAGAGGGATCAAACTCTCTAGGTGCAAACCTCTCCAGGGATTAATTTATGCATTAATATTAATGCACTATACATTGAAACCTATGCAAAGGAAAAACTCACTATGCAAGTTAATGAAATGTTGATGAAATTCTGTTATCTAAATTCAATATATTTTCAAATATGACACTTTTCAATTTGACTATATTTGCAATTATAATTAAAAGAAATTCATTTAAAACATATTTGGAAAAATGTGATTTAAATGTCTTTTATTATTTAAATTATTAAAACATTATAACTATTAAAAAATTATAATTATTAGAACATTAAATTTCTTAAAACATTATAATATTATACTATTCCATAAAGAGACTATATTTTCAATTATATTTTAAAAACCTTATTTTTTTAAAACATTTTTACTATTCAAACTATAAAAACATTATAATTATACCATTTCATAAAATGACTATATTTTCAATTATATTTTAAAAACTATATTTAAAATATAATTGAAAAAAAACTTATTGATATACATTTCTTTAAATATTTTTTAATATAAATGATTAACTATTAAAAAACCATATTTTAATAGTTATATTTCATAGTCCCATAATATAAAAACCCTTATTTAAAACTTTGCCATACTATCCTAAATGAAAACATTAAATTGTTTTAAACCTAAAGATTACATACATTTTAGTACTATCCTAAATATAACTTCAAGTGAGATCTAGGATCATGTTAATATGGTTCTCACTTATTGAATTAATTAAAGTATATTAGTATTCAAAACATCTACCTCATACATGGTTTTAAAACCATGTGTAAGGCCCTTCTGAACCATATATAATAAAACCATGGGTTGTTTAGGAGGCTTTGCACATGGTTTTAAAACCATTTGCAAGGCCGTCCTAAACCATGTACAATAAAACCATGGGTTGTTTAGGAGGCCTTGCACATGGTTTCAACATTTTTTTGCGGATAATTAATTAATTATTATTTTGTTAGGTACAACATATCTCCATATTGGGTTGTTTATGTGGCGGACATTGTTTTTGGGGGAGAATTAAAAATTTTATTTTTTATTATTAATTTTAATTTTGTGTAGGACAACATGTTGGGTATAATAACATTTATTATTATTTTATTAGAGTGTCACGTACAAAGGTGACAACATCTCTCCCATAGTGGTTGGAGAGCACCTCGCTTCTATATCTTTAATGTAATAGTTTGTATTGTATAGTTGTTAGTAATAGTGAATTTAAAAGTTAGTATATAATTGCATTTCAAGTAAAAGTCATGATTGAAGTTGAAGTTAAGCTAAAGTTGTATCATCATTGGAGTTAATCTAATAATTACATCTAATAATGGAATGGTTGTATTATCATGATTGGAGTTTTAACTAACATGTTGAGGTTGAACTTTAATTTTTCCAACTATCACTAATTGTACTTATCACATGTTAACTAAGTAATTTTTTATTCCTAAAAAATTGCTAATTATGAATTTTGAACTACGCCCAATACTTGTCTCATTCTCATCCATAAATAAATATGGTATTCCACCCCAAAATTCTAAGATATAGACATTATAACTTCTAGATATCAAACATTTAAATATTTAAGTGAGATTTTATCCTTATATTTCTATAGGCTCAACTTAAATGCATAATTTGAAGAAATTTTTATTATACTTACATTAAATATAACAATATTTATTATTCATATGACAATGTTTTAAATCTCTTAGTATTAACTAATAAAAGGGTAAATAAAGTGGTGAGAAACATTGTAATGAAAGAGAAGTATCAAAATAAGATGTCGAGTTGTAAATTCATGAGTTATTTTGTTACAATATAATGTTTTTTTATTTCGAAGAAAAAAGCTTGTATTTATATTAATTCAAAATAAGAGCCTTTACATAGTTAGTATGTTGTGCATATGACTATTAACATTCGGAAACAAAATTAGAAAATGTCTCCAAAAAAATTCAGACCACATGCTTGGGTCATTTAACTATCCTAATTGGTTCGATACTGAGCTGAAAATATGTCAAGGATATAAATCCCCTTGTTCCTAACAGAGAGTTGAGTGTATGACAAAAACTGCTTGTGATGCTGGAATGTGACTCGAAGAGATGCAGGTTGCAAAAAAAGTTGAAGAAGTCCAATGTTCAGGTGGTGGTGTTTGCAGGAAATGCTTCTATGAATGGAATGTGAAAAAACTCATACACTTCCTCTTCCCTGCTTTCAAAAATTTTCCAACTACCATGATCAATTGTCACCCTTTCTTTATAGAGGCGGTCTACAGCTGAGTTCTGTTCCCTGTAAACATGTCAGCATGATATTTGTTCAAAATTTTTCCATAGCCTATTCACCTCTTCATAAAGTGAAGTGAGAGAAAGATTCCTACAATGCTGAACATTGTTCACCCAATTGATAATTATAAGTGAATCTCCATAAATTTGAAGTTTTTTGCAACCTTTTTCTAGGGGAAGTGGAGAAGGAGTTTGAGAGCCATGAGCTTTGCATAGTTATTTGTGCCTGATCCAAGACCCATTTGGATGTGAAAGTGATGGTTTTGGTTTAGGAAAAGAGTGGCGCCACCCTTGCATGTATGATTTTATGAGGCTCCATAAAAAAATCCCAAGGCATAGAAGGGTCGATATGTTCCTCTATGACTATTCTTACCATTGTTGCACCCTTTATTTGAGGAAAGTAAGAGAGGATGTCATGACCATGTTTTTCTATTGCTTCAGGTGAAGATTCTTTATCTTGGAAAATTGCCTTATTTCGAGCTATGTAGAAGTGGACCAAGTTTTCCATGCATCTTGAAAGGAATGACCAATCCAGATGAATCTTTGTTTCAACATAGCTTGCGAGTGTAACCAAACCTGGGATGTAAGGAGCAATTGAAGAAGAGATGGTTGACAGATTCCTCATTATTTTTTGTAGAGGGTACACCAATCTGGTCCTTCCAAAGATATTTTCTTCATTCTATCCCAGGTTGGAGTTTTGTGGTCAAGGGTGCACCACATTAGCACTTTTTTATTCAGTGGAAAATTAAGTTTCCAAAGTCCTGGTTTCCACCATTTCGGTTCAGTTTGGAAAGTGGTGAGAAAGAGCTACTGGTACCCAGGTTTTGAGGTGTAGTTTCCATAAGAAGCATGTTCCAAAACCAGTTCATCCTCTTTGTCTGTGAGTCTGATGTGAGATTGGAAAAGGGATGAAATAAAAATATTCCAGGTTTGAGTCCATTGGGAAGGGATCTCAATTTCCATGCAACCCAACCACCCTTGTTCCTTGAAGAAGGGTCAACGATCTGATTTAAGTGGAGAAGGCCTTTGTGTTGAAGGAACTAAATGATTTAGTGAGGAAGAACGTGGTTGAGTTAACTGCTAGGCCAGTGATCTGCTCCTATTCTGACTCTTGTCCCATTTCCAACCTTCATGGATAGGCCACAGAGGATGAGTGAGAAGGCATTGCAGATTGCCTTCCAAATAATTGAGCCAGACATAGGAGAGGTGAAGATGAGTTTTTGATCCAATCCCAAAGAGGTATCGGGCTTATGTATTTGTGATATAACACCTCTGTCCACAAACTTTTCGTTGTGATAAGCCTCCACCCTACTTTAGCTGCCAAAGCTTTAGCAAACAATGCAGTGTTTTTTAGACCCCACCCTCCTAGAGATTTGGTTCTAGCAATTTGATCCCATTTTACCTAGGGAATGATTTTTTGTTCCTTATTTCTTGTCCATAGAAATTTTGAGCATATTTTTCGATATTTTTCCAAGATGGACTTTGGGATCCATGCTAAAGACATATAATACACAATAATGGCTTCAAGGACGGATTTTACCAAAATTAACCTTCTTGCTCTCAAGAGCCATCTGTTGCACCAGATATTTACCCTTTGTTCCAATTTTTCTAGCATCCAATTCCACTCTTCTTTCTTGTAGCAGTTTGGTTTTAGCCTAAAGCCTAGGTATTTTAGTCCATGATCTAAAATGGTGACAATGAATGGGAAGAGTTCCATGCGTCTTCTTATTGTTCCCTCTTCTATATTTCTTCTATATTAAAGGTGGTAATAGTGGATTTATGCTCACTTAGCATCATTCCTATGGCTTTGCAGAAGGTCTGCAGAATTGCTGAGAGCTTTTCTGCTTCTAGGATTGATCCATTGCAGAAGAGGAGAATACCATAGACACAAAGGAGATGAGTGATACTAAGGTTTGTGGCTATTTTGATCCCTTTAAACTGACCTCTTTTCTTTGCATCCAATATATCCCTACTCAGACCTTCTACTACCGAATAAAAGAGGGGAGAGAGGGTAACCTTGTTCGAGACCTATCTTTGAGAGGAAAAAAGGAAAACCTGAGCCATTAATGAGAAATGCAAAAGATGTAGTGGAGATGCAAGCGAAAATCCATTTTATAATGGAGTCGTTGAAGCCCGGGTGAGTAAGAAGGAGTCTCAGGTAGATCCAACTTACTCTATCAAAGGATTTAGAGAGATAAATCTTAAGAATTGGTCCTATTGATTTTCTGATCTTTATGCTATGCATTCCTTCCCAAGCCACCTCGATTGCTTCATGGATTTTCCTATTTTCCAGGAAACCAAATTGCTCATGTGAGATGATTTTTGAGACAAACTAAGTTTATACGTTGTGCAATCACTTTTGCTATCACTTTTTAAGTGATATTGCAGAGTGAAATAGGCTTGAAATATTCCACGTTGACCAGGTTTTCATTTTTGGGGATAAGATCAAGGAAAGTTGTGTTGAGTGGGGGGTGAACATGCTCATTTACCCAGGATTCTTCAACCAGATGAAGAAGGTCAAGGCCAATTGTATAGTAGGATTCCAAAAAGAATTCAATGGTATAACCATTCGGGCCAGGGATTTTGTCCTTCTAGAAGCTGTGCATAATTGTTTTTAGTTCATCTTCTGATACTTTTTCCATCAACTTTGCATTATCCTCTTCTGAGATCGTGTCAGGGAAGAAAAGTGAGGTCTGGATGACTTCTGAAATTGTATCCTTTTGGTATGCTTTGAACAGGTTTTCAAAATAAGATTTACCAATCTTTTCCATTCCTTCAAATGTGGAGACCTGTTCATTGTTTGAATTTCTCAACTCCCAGATAGTATTCATTAGAGGAAATTTCAATTTAAAATGGGCCTTCCAAAAATAATACAAATTACATGTCATCATGTATTAGCTAATCAAAATGCTTTAAAATTCAAAAAGGGAGCACCTCTTAAACAAATTTTTAATATAAGTTTGGGGATAGGTATCATAAAAAAAATACTTTTTTTGTTCGTATTTTTGACATATCTCCCTGTTTTTTTACTCAAATTTCGATCGGGAGAGCTCATTGGATGCAGAATTATGTTGAGTGGGTACTCTTTGGGGTAGCGAGTCCCATCAAAAGTATGTCAAGTGGGTACTCTTTAGATGCAAAATTTAATTCCACATCCAACGAGCTCTCCTGANAGGGAGATATGTCGAAAATACGAACAAAAAAATAGTTTTTTCTTTTCTTCCTCCAAAATTAATAAATATTATTTTATTATTTTAACTATTATTTTATTAAGTTTCCTTAGGAGGCCCATTTTGATTTGAAATTTCCTCTAATGGTTCTCTTTCCTTTCTTTGGAAAAAGATTGAAATGTTTTTGTGTTATCATCTCCACTTGTCATCCAAATGGATATGCTCTTTAGCCTCCAGATTTCCTCTGTTTCCTATAGAATATTACTTCCCCTAGATTCAAGGGAGACCAAAATTTCCTTATTTCCATGTGTGAGGAACGCCCCCCTTCAAAGTTGTGGATTTCTTCTAATTTTCCCTCAATCTTTGTGAGAGCTTGATCATCCAATTTTTTTTTCCTTGGGTCACTCCTTCATAAGGCGTTTAATTCGAGAGAGGTTTTGAACAAAATGAGTACCAGCATGAGTTCCAGCATTTTGCACATAGGGGATCCAGTTTGTATGAATGAGCCTGAGGACTTCCTCATTTTTTATCCAGGATGCACAAAATTTGAAGGGGTTGGTTGGCTTCTTAAGTTTTCTCATAATTTCCAAACAAATGGGAAAGTGGTCAGAGTCAGCTCCTGAGTCCAACCATTGTTTAAACATTAGGTCCTTTTCTATCAAACCTTCTCCCAGGAGGAATCTGTCGAGCATTTTTGCAATTCGATCTTCCCATATTCTTCTATTTGTCCGAGTTGGATTGATCTGTGGCAGATTTAGGTTCACCATATTAACGTTATGAAAGAGATTGTTAAAGAATGTGGCCATTGAAATGTCCCTCCAATACCTTGTTGCAAGATTAGATAAATTGGGCAAGAAATTTTTTTTTCCATTTTTATTTACAGCTTTAAAACATCCTTGTGATGTGCTTCTGAAATTGAGTGTCTACAAATATGTTTGGTAACCTTTCAGCAGTAAGCAATTATACTAACATTATTATGCAAAGAAAAGGAGCATGCACAACATAGAAAGAATACAAAAGATGAGACAACCATATTCACGTGGTTCACCTCGTCCACGAGGCTACGTCCACCATTTTGTTCTATTTTATTGCTTATGGGAGAGAAGTTACAATGTCATGGTACAACCACATCCATGGTCGGTTCACCTTGCCTCAAGTCTCCTCGCAGAGAGACACTTACAACTCGAAGTTGCCTTTGTCTAGGACCTTTATGACAACTCATAAAAATCATATACAGTCCCTTGGACACATGACGAACTTTGGATTTAACCAACATTTCATACCCGAATTGGCATTAATCATCACACCTTTTACAAGATATGCTCTGCTTAAGTAAAATATTAACATCTCTAAAAGTAAATAGCACATTCAAAAATACTAAACTTAAGATTGCCATTTCCAAGCAGACGATATAGCAAGTTGTTTACAATATATGCCATTCCAATAATCAGTGCAAGAGTTATATTATGAAGAGTAGCAAAACACACAATAAGCTCTGACTTAACTCTACCCTTACCATTACGTTACTTACATAAATAAAGTCAGTCTAAATACTGAACCATACTCGAGCTTGCAATTTTCTAGCCAGTCCTCACTATGACCATTGTGGCAATTGATCATTGCCCCATATCTGATCATTGCATTAACAGACCTTTTGAGAGATGAGCTTGAGTGCTCAAAAATGGCTCAGCTTCTGATCATAGGTTTAATAGATCACTTGCAAAAAGTGGTTGCATATCATATCACTTATAAAATAAATAGGTGATCCAGGATCCCATGGATCTCTTGACCGTCACAATCTAAGTTTACACATATTAGAACTAACAAACTCCTTCGGAGATGAATCATAATGATCAAATCCATTAAACTTACCTAAAATATGAGAAATACTTAAAACAGAAAAGCATCCCATGCTGAAAGATTTGCAGGACAAGACTGAGCACCTCATTACCAATTTACAATCAACCTACTGCAACTAATACTCTCTTAAATAGGTCATGATAACCGAGAGTACTAAAAGATATGATGGAGAAGTGTTGCGCACTTGTAGTCAACCCATTACAACACCAGGATCAATAATCTCTCACATATGCTATGACAGATAAAAGCATTCATCAAAGGAAATGAACAGATCCATAAGAGATACGAATCAAATACTCAGGATAGAAATCTCAAAAACTATGGGTAAGAATAGAAGAAGAGTTTTCCAGGCACAATTCAAACTGTCTCTTATCCACCAGACAGAGATCGAACAAAAATCATGAACGCAAGCCATCATTGGTGGTCAGATCTAAATCATGGCATTGATAGAGTTTTTTATTATTATTTTTGTTTTATAAGATCAAACTCAAAACAGTACTAAGAACCCAAATTGAATTTCGATCTAAAAATCGTAGCATGATAGGCAACACTCACAAGATCGATCTTCTAAAAATCGTGAGCATATAAAAGGGCAAAGATTTTTAAGGAGATCAAACTCCAAACAACAATGAACCCAAATCGAATTCTGATATGAAAATGGTAGCACTGACCAAATCGATCTTCTGAAAATTGTGAGCATATAAAAAGGGCAGATATTTTAACAAGATCAAAATCCAAACAACAATGAACCTAGATCATTTAGCAGAGATAAAAAAAATAGCAAAACAAACTTTCAATCTTCCGGATCGATTTTTGCATAGGTTATACAAAATAACCTTCAAACCCAAGTCAGTTTTGTGGGCATGCATACAAATTGATTTTTAGATAAAGCGTAACCGTTTGACCACTAGAACTAAATCATGGCTCATATATAGAAATAAAAATCATTTCAGACCAAGCATTCACTAGCAATGAAATTGTGGCACACATAAACAACCAGAATTTTAACACAAAACAAAATTCAACCATGATTGCAGACATGAATACCACATCTGGCGAAAGGAAAAGGGGGTTCAATGCAACTATCAAAAATATTTTTTAGAGGTTTTTTTCTCCTCGGATTGATGGACCAGAACACAAACTAGAATGCATGCCTCCTTGGCATCTCGCCCCCCTTTATATAGGGAAAAATCGCTGGGACACATGGTTGGATTTTTCTATCAAGGTCAAATAAAAAATGTAGCCAACTTCCCCCTTTTTAATTTGTTTCCACTGCTGGAATAAAATGCATGCCTACCTTCCTGCCGTAAAACCAACAATTTCCCTAAAAGTCTCAGGCGCCCCCTCAAATTAATGTGAGACTTAATTAATAGTAATGGAAATTAACAGATTTTAACATCCTTATTAAAAGACAGACGACATTCAAATTATCATTAAATCCTTTCAGACAAACGACTTGAGTTCTTTACTACCATTAACATTTATCTCTGGATACAATTATATATCTTGGTAGTTCTTCTTCATGTGCAAACATATTTGTATAGTCACTAAAACAATTTCCTTATCATAGGATAAATGGATCATGATACAATGATTATAAATACATATATACATGCACCTTTGTATGCCTCAAATGGTAATTCTTATTATAATTTGTGCATGCATTTATGTATCTAAAGCATAGTTTGTAGCTATACTCTTAAAAGTAAGTTTCCTCCCTAAAAGTAAATACTTTCCTAGATAGTCATGTGGATGACTTTGATAACATATCATCTTTGATTAAATTAAGATGATCATAATAAAATCTTTTCAAGAGAAAGCTTATGTTTCTTAATATAAGTTACATGGAGGACTACTTTGCACTCTATGCTTCGATTAAGTATTAGTTAAGAATAGTCCATAAAGACTCAAAAGTAAAAATAGTTTTCTTTATATTGGGATGACGCCTAAGCACTTTAAGGAAATCATTTCAATTCCCAAGTCTCCAAACATTTTCCTTATCATTTGGTCGTATCAAGTTTCACCCTAGGATGTTAAACTCATAATCATTTATTTTTTATTTTTTATTAAGCTTTGCATTTATGGATGGGGGTCGTGAGGTGACATTACATTATTTCCCCCTTAGAGTCAACACCATCCTCGGTGTTACCTGTTTATTTATATTATTATTTTTTCTTCGGTCCTCGTTACTTGCTTTTATATTTCCTAATCACTCTGACTAAGGGGATTGGGTCCTCATCCTACATTTAAAATCATACGTATGTAGGTATACTAGCATTGACATTGATACAATGTAAAACACAGAAATCCAACATTATACAATTTTCCCACAATCCATAGTGGTTCCAATATACATGTCAGCTCTATTTGCCAATAAATAGACATATTACCTCATAGGTACCATTTTACCTGTAATGCACATACCTGTTCCTGACATTATTCTTTTCTCTGGATTTCCTCCATCTCAACACACCAAGTGCTAACAGTACTTCAAGTACCAATTCAAGCCACCCAACACAAAGACGATACCATTCCTTAGGCGTATCTCCTTCTTGTGCTATTTAGGGCACTTCGCCATTATTCTTTTCTCTGGATGTCCTCCATCCTAGCATTCCAAGTGCTAAAGGTACTCCAAGTACCGATTCAAGCCACCCAACACAAGGACGATACCCTCGTATCTCCTTTTTGTGCTATTCAGGGCGCTTCACCAAGCTGAGGTACTTCCGTTCTCGCACACCACCATAACTCGTAGAAGATATTCTCTTCACATAGTTCCCTACTCTTGTGACAGTCCTCTCAATGTGTGTAAAATGAGTCTTAACCAAAATGTCTTACATCTAGGCGTCCTTAGAATGCATAGTGGTCCCTCACTGGCCCGGGGAGAAAAACAAGGTAGCTTTCAACTACTACCTCCATCACCACTTCGTCATGGTGAAAACTTCATACACATGAGATATTTCTCATATCTTTTTAACTCATTTCTGTCCTAGAGCTTTAGCACTCCTCAAGGCCATAATTTTCCCATGCTTCATGTCTCATTCATCGGATAAGAGCCTTTTAACACCAGAATTGACAAGAAGGCATTTACAATAAGCCACAAAACCTTTTCAATTTCTTATAACAACACCATTCGCAAGAAAACACATAAATCTTGAGAATTTTGACAATGTAACCACTCATTAGCTTCAATTTATTACAAAAGAATAAAAAATTACTCACTGTTGCAATTTTATATATACTACATCTGAACTTTTATCTACTAGATATTATAAGTCTCCAAACAAATTATAGAATTCTTGTGGGCCTCGATAAGTCTGTAAAAGACTAAATAAATTCCCTCTCGATTAGAGCTACCTTTGTGCAAACCAACTTCTTACTTTTAACTCTACTTTAACTAATGGTGAAAACATTAATAAACCAGTCCAAGGGAAGAGCCAGGTTACTAAAAATGCTTGGCACTATCATAGCTCCACCATTTGTTTTATGTTAAGCAGGTCAGTCGTAGAGTGTTAGCAATATCCCCAAAACTAATAATGAATGTAAATTTAGTAAGAAGTAAATTGGCTACAATCACCAAAGTTCAGAAATCTAAATCAAGAAAGAGTCCCACAAAGACCAACATCCAAAACCTATTAGCAATTCTAGACAAAGTAAATTGCCTGCAATACGCCTCACCACAATAAAGGTTAGAAAATCCCAATCGAAAAGACCAATTAAAACAACTATCTTAGTTAAACTGCCCCTTCTAAAATATCCATAATTAAAATAATTCAACCATAGAGATGGGCATCCTCAATGAACTGCTGATAAATATTCAAAACCAACCAAAAACAAAAACGTGAGATAAAGTGGATATCACCAATTGTAAGAAAACTCAATAGCAGTGCTGTCTCCACGAAGCTGGTGTCTGGAAATACTATTTGACATTTCCTACAATGTCGTCTACGCAAAAAGACCCCAACCGCGGTCTTGAGTTCATCCAAATTAACATTGAATGTTAACACCAAGTTGAATAAACATATTTATCGAAACAACTAATCAACAAGAAAGTCCCACCACATATGAATCAGTTCAATTTCAAAATAGGAAGAAGAATTTTACTGCACATTAAGGAATACAAAACTCAATGAAACTGGCTCAAGAAATTTCCAGCCACAAAACCTCTATTACTCGCTTCAATTTGAAGCAACTTTCAAGCCATGCCATAATGTTTGGCGCGCTCAGCTGGTCAAACCACCTTCAACTACGAGTAATTTAGGGAGCGATAGTGAAGACCTAGAACACTCAAATCAACAAAATCAATTTGCACAAAAGAGGCTATATTATTCAAATAATACTCCTTGCAATGTCAAACATACAGTATTGATTCTTGAATAAATAGAAATTTGCATACTAATGCTGCTACAACTTTAAACCAAACCTATAACCCCTTCCATCAAACATTAATTACTACCTTTAGATTGCATACTAATACCATAATATCAACACCATCAAGCCCTTCATCAAACTTCAATATAAAGTACAAGTTCCTACTGACTTATATTCCACACACTTAAATCATTTACAAATAAAGATAGAGCTCCAATATTGCATGAGAGGTGTAAAATGAGCACAATAGAATGACATCAAAATTAATGATTAAGGTGGTCATAATAAGCATCTTTTTCGAGCAAAAGACATCTAATAGCTGAAATCAGAATCAAAATTATATACTAAATCCTCTTTATTTACTTAATTCTACAAGATATTTACATTTACGCAACAATTTACTTTTCTTTTTCGACAAGTTCTCTCTCATAAATGACACCTTTGTTTTCAACACTTACCTATCAAATATCGAGCAAATACATGTTTAGATTAAAAAATTGGCTATTAAATATGAGGCTCTACTTCCAAAATACCTTCCCAAGTATACAATATCGGTCACTTTAGATGATTTTTTTTCTTTTTCTAAGAAATAGTTGCATTACTAGAACTACACCATTAGATATACTTAAAAGTATTTGAGCTCTCCTTTCTCAAAACTCAATAACATACTTATAAATATAAGTATGAATGATGAAGTTCATGATTTTAATAGCATATAAAATAAACTCAATGCATATCGTATTCTAGGAATCAGATTAAACTCATAAAGATATAAACTCTATAAAGCCATAAAGACTCCATTCACTATATGCAACAATCTATGTTTTAGCTATTAGGTTCTATGCTCAAATGAAAACAAAACACAGAATTATAAAAGAGAGTTCTCGTTCCTTTAATAAATACATTAAATTAATAGGAATCCCCTCTTTTTAAATACATCAAACTAATAGGAATTCCCTCTTTTTAAAATATATTAAACTATTAGGAATTCTCTCTTTTAAAATATATTAAACTAATAGGAATTCTCTATTTTAAAATTCATTAACTCAATACGAATTCCTGCCATGTTCTTTTACTAAGTCCCCTAAAGTATTCCATTCAAGCCTATTATTATATCCACTGACTAATAACACATAATGGAATGAGTATTAAAGGGTCGAATGATTTGAATAGAAGCTACACATCAGACTTGTACATGATCAGTTATTAGATGTGCATCATATACACCAGAAAGCAAAAACATCCACATGCAGGTAGGCTTGTTTCCAAGTACTGTAGGGTCACGATCTATTTACAAAAATAGACAGAGTTGTCCGAAAATCAACTGCAGGTCATAGTTTATTAGCCCATTATTGCAGGGTCACAAGTACATTTTAATGAATTGGATCTTATTAAAAAAAAAAGCAGACAATGTTGTACATTCTTAATTAGTGGATCTTCTTAAGATACATCTAAGGTAGACATTTTTATCCAAAACCAAATGCAATGATATTTCATTATCAAGCAAAGGACCCGCATCAAAATGCTAGAACGTTTTCCATTCACAAAAATTGGAGAAAACATAGCAGACTCTGAATCGAACCCTTACGCAAAAGGTAGAATATAGTACCGAACTAGTTTAGATCAAACAACAATCCTATTTCAAACTACCACATAGGGTTAGATCATATCTTATATTACAGATAAATGGAAACAACACCGAGGGGTTAGGTCATTTCACAATTTTGATCTCTACATAAATACAATGAATTACTCAACAAATACAATCTACATTATGAGGTTAACAAAATAATGGTTTTGTCGATCCATAGTGTTTAAAATCAATGCGTTGAGGGTCACCCAAGAATGGGCATGGATTTTCCATTTCCTTAGTACTGAATGACGACAACAAATAACATTTAGAACAAATAACCATATCAACTTGGTATTTAACAATTCCCACTCAATCCATTAAGGATCACATCATACTGGATCTGGAACAACCATTTCGTTTTTCAGTGAATACCAAGTACTAGGGAGAAGATAATATCCAGAATGAAATCATACCTTTATTACAGACAATTGGAATCGCATGGAGGGGGTTAGGTCAAATACCAACTTAGATCTCCACATCGATCCAAAGGCGTGTCAGTGTGATTTTACCACCCCATGTAATCCTGCAAAACTATCATGTTAGCCCATTCTGAAGGGTCGAGTGTTGTAGTTGGCTCTGATACCATATGAAACGTCCCTCCAATACCTTGTTGCAAGATTAGATAAATTGGGCAAGACATTTTTTTTTCCATTTTTATTTACAGCTTTAAAACATCCTTGTGATATGCTTCTGAAATTGAGTGTCTACAAATACGTTTAGTAACCTTTCAGCAGTAAACATTTATACTAACATTATTATGCAAAGAAAAGGAGCATGCACAACATAGAAAGAATACAAAGGATGAGACAACCATATTCAAGTGGTCCACCTCGTCCATGAGGCTACGTCCACCAATTTGTTTTCTTTTATTACTTATGGGAGAGAAGTTACAATGTCATGGTACAACCACATCCATGGTCGGTTCACCTTGCCTCAAGTCTCCTCGCAGAGAGACACTTACAACTTGAAGTTTCCTTTGTCTAGGACCTTTATGACAACTCATAAAAATCATATACAGTCCCTTGGACACATGACGAACTTTGGATTTAACCAAAATTTCATACCTAATTTGGCATTAATCATCACACCTTTTACAAGATATGCTCTGTTTAAGTAAAATATTAACATCTCTAAAAGGAAATAGCACATTCAAAAATACTAAACTTAAGATTGCCATTTCCAAGCAGACGGTGTAGCAAGCTATTTACAATATATGCCATTCCAATAATCAGTGAAAGAGTTATATTATGAAGAGTAGAAAACCACACAATAAGCTCTGACTTAACTCTACCCTTACCATTACGTTACTTGCATAAAGAAAGTCAGTCTAAATACTAAAACATACCCGAGCTTGCAATTTTCTGGTCAGTCCTCACTACGACCATTGTGGCAACTGATCATTGCCCCGTATCTGAACATTTCATTAATAGACCTTTTGAGAGATGAGCTTAAGTGTTCAAAAATGGCTCAGCTTCTGATCATAGGTTTAATAGCTCACTTGCAAAAAGTGGTTGCATATCATATCACTTATAAAATAAATAGGTGATCCAGGATCCGACAGATCTCTTGTCCTTCACAATATAAGGTTACACATATTAGAACTAACAAACTCGTTCGGAGATGAATCACAATGATCAAGTCCATTAAACTTACCCAAAACGTGAGAAATCATTAAAACAGAAAGGCGTCCCATGTTGAAAGATTTGCAGGAGAAGACTGAGCACGTCATTACCAATTTACAATCAACCTACTGCAACTAATACTCTCTTAAATCGGTCATGATAACCGGGAGTACTGAAAGATATGATGGAGAAGGGTTGCGCACTTGTAATCAACCCATTGCAATGCCAAGATCAATAATCTCTCACATACGCTATGAGAGATAAAAGCATTCATCAAAGGAAATGAACAGATCCATAAGAGATAAGAATCAAATACTCTGGATAGAAATCTCAAAAACCATGGGTAAGAATAGAAGCAGAGTTTTCCAGGCACAATTCAAACTGTCTCTTATCCACTAGACGGAGATCGAACAAATATCATGAACGCAAGCCATCATTGGTGGCCAGATATGAATCATGGCATCGACAGGGTTTTTTATTATTTTTTTTCATTTTATAAGATCAAACTCAAAACAGTAAAGAACCCAGATTGACTTCCGATCTGAAAATCGTAGCATAATAGGAAGCACTCACAAGATCGATATTCTAAAAAGCATGAGCATATAAAAAGGCAAATATTTTTAAGGAGATCAAACTCCAAATAACAATGAACCCAGATCGACTTCTGATCTAAAAATGGTAGCACTGACCAGATCGATCTTCTAAAAATTGTGAGCATATAAAAAGGGCAGAGATTTTAACAAGATCAAAATCCAAACAACAATGAACCCAGATCATTTAGCAGAGATAAAAAAAATAGCAAAACAAACTTTCAATCTTCCGGATCAACTTTTGCATAGGTTATACAAAATAACCTTCAAACCCAAGTCGGTTTTGCGGGCATGCATACAAATTGATTTTTAGATAAAGCGTAACCATTTGACCACTAGAACTAAATTGTGGCTCATATATAGAAATAAAACTCATTTCAGACCAAGAATTCACCAGCAATGAAATTGTGGCACACATAAACGGCCATAATTTTAACACAAAACAAAATTCAACCATGATCACAGACAGGAATACCGCATCCGACGAAAGGAAAAGGGGGTTCAACGCAACTATCAGAAATATTTTTCAGAGGTTTTTTTTTCTCCTCGGATTGATGTAGCAGAACACAAACCAGAATGCATGCCTCCTTGGCATCTCGCCCCCCTTTATATAGGGAAAAATTGCTAGGACAGATGGTAGGATTTTTCTGTCAAGGTCAAATAAAAAACACAGCCAACTTCCCCCTTTTTAATTTGTTTCCATTGCTGGAATAAAATGCATGCCTACCTTCCTGCAGTAAAACCAGCAATTTCCCTAAAAGTCTCAGGCGTCCCCTCAAATTAATGTGAGAATTAATTAATAGTAATGGAAATTAACAGATTTTAACATCCTTATTAAAAGACAGACGACATTCAAATTATCATTAAATCCTTTCAGACAAACGACTTGAGTTCTTTACTACCATTAACATTTATCTCTCGATACAATTATATATCTTGGTAGTTATTCTTCATGTGGAAACATATTTGTATAGTCACTAAAACAATTTCCTTATCATAGGATAAATGGATCATGATATAATGATTATAAATACATATATACATGCACCTTTGTATGCTTCAAATGGTAATTCTTATTAGAATTTGTGCATGCATTTATGTATCTAAAGCATAGTTTGTAGCTATACTCTTAAAAGTAAGTTTCCTCCCTAAAAGTAAATACTTTCCTAGATAGTCATGTGGATGACTTTGTTAACATATCATCTTTGATTAAATTAAGATGATCATAATAAAATATTTTCAAGAGAAATCTTACGTTTCTTAATATAAGTTACACGGAGGACTCCTTTGCACTCTATGCTTTGATTAAGTATTAGTTAAGAATTGTCCATAAAGACTCAAAAGTAAAAATAGTTTTCTTTATCTTGGGATGACACCTAAGCACTTTAAGGAAATCATTTCAATTCCCAAGTCTCCAAACATTTTCCCTATTGTTTGGTCATATCAAGTTTCACCCTAGGATTTTAAACTCATAATCTTTTTTTATTTTTTATTTTTTATTAAGCTTTGCATTTATGGATGGGGGTCATGAGGGGAGATTACAGCCAAAGTGTCTATTCTTTATTTTGTCTCCCATATATCGTGGTCTCCAAGGGTGAAGTTCAGGTCTCCACCTATCACCATATTTTCACTTCTTAGGATCTGGGAGGATTTCACAGATTCCGAGAAGGCCATTCTGTTGTTGTAAGGCTGGTAGATGTTTAGTATGTTTAAATGCAAGTTTTCTTCTTCCTAGAAAATTTAGATCCCCATGCCAAAGGTGGATCCCCACTAGTTTTTACAGTGCAGGGTGGAAGGATTCCATCCTCATACCACCTAAAATCCCTCTTGCACTTTGGCCTAAGAATGAAAATTTTCTTGTGATGGAAGATAACAAATTTGAAACCTCAACTTCTAAACCTAAGGTTTCTTGCAGGAGAATGAAATCTAGTTTTTGGACGAGTAGCATCCTCTTTAGGGAAATTTTTTCTGGGTACTTGCCAAACCCCTACAATTGAGGGAAAGGAGTTTCATTTAGGATCCCCTTCAGGGGCCTACACTGCTTTAAGTTCCCCAAAAGAGTTTTTTTTCTTTCCATTCGCTTGGTCCCAGAGGGATTTTTATTGAGATAACGAGAGAAAGGAGGGTATACCTCGTCCCTTTCCCCTTGTTGTAAGGATATGGTTTGTTCCCAGTCCAAGGAGGGGTGCTGGATGGTTGGATTGTGTAGGGATGTCCCTTGATCTGATATGGAATCTGATTGGAGAAGAGGTGATAAGAGGGATTGAAGACCCAGTCTGTTGATGGGGTAAGGTAGTCAGGGAGGGGGGAGTCAAAGGAGGAGGGTAGGTTTTCTTCTGTGAGGGAGGTGGGGAGGGTTTCTGTCACATCCCTGACCCTCCGACCGGTGAAGAGGATGCGACCAACACAACAAACATGAGAAACGGGAAAATCACCCCATGAACATGACCAGACAGTAATGCTGAAATTAAATGCTTAAACATGATACATACTACCAGGCATAAAACATAATTAGCTAGATGCATGATCATAACCAGATGCTCAAAGCCTTAAACATTCATCATACAAAGATGCATAAAACATACAGAGATGCACAATTACTCAACATTCAATAGAAGCAACACACACATTCCAACATTTAGCATGTTCATCATTCCTCATGAAATAGTAAATACACAGGTGTAATTAATTATCATGCGCAGCAGAATTAACATGCAATAATACAGGCATTCATTCATATTCATCACATTCATTAATAGGGAATATAATTGCAGAAGTAAAATAGACAATATTGCTTATCTTTTTAATGAAGAACTTTCCCTGCAACCAGCTACGTCGCTGCAACGTTCCACCCAACCATAGGCCAGCGTGCTCATCAATCTCTCAGCAACACTGCCACCCTCGATCTGGGCATTATTCCTCCAAGGATAAGGGTCAATGCAGGCTTACACATAACCAAGGGACCAAATTAGTCAAACCAACAAAGCTGGGTTTATCAGGCCATCAATTGATTGGCCAAGCCAGCACAGTCCAAGGGACAACCACTGCATACCCTTAGCAACACAATCCCTTCACAGCACCGTGAAGAAGGAAAAGACAACCAGGGATAATACCAAACAAAAGATGAGCACAGCTCAAGACCACAAGACAACACAGAGTTGTTCTTGGCCCTAACGTGGCCAAAACAACTCAGCAACAACACCCAAACCAGGGTATATCAGTAGCCCAAACTCACCATGAATGATGGCCACAACCCACAGTCTCAAAACAAAGGAGAAGCTAAACTCCTAGCGTGGACAGAAGAAGCACTCCCAGCATATACATGGGAAAACTCAGCTGACAATAGTGGTAATCAACATCCAACTAACGTCCACGAACCCACAGCACACAGCCCCTCAACACAAACGCTGGAGAATGACACAGCCCATGCAAACATGGAAGAGACACACATGCAGTCCACAATTGAAGAAGAAATCGGACTCACAACCACATCCGAAAATCATGGGAACAATAACAACAACCCAAATGTGGGTGAAATCAGCAACAAGCCGCATACACAGCAGAAATTCATGCCCGCGAGGCTGCTCTCCCAGCTCGATGCATGCACAAAACCAAAGAGGGAACCCCCGACCAGCGCGTGAGGAAGACAGAACCGACCCCTGCATGAAGATGAGCAACTTCCTGCTTATGCATGCAGATGAACAGACCACGATGGGGAACAAATAGCCCACAGAGAGCACGCACGGTGAGGAGCTCGACCAGCTACCTGCGTGAGGATGAAAACAGACTTCAGCTCCTGCGTGAGCATGAAATGACCAGGGAAGGAGTGGAGTGAATGGAAGGTCGTGGAAGAATGTTTCTTCTGCCCCACGTGAGAGAAGAGGAAGTCCGTTGGTGGAGTGGGTACATGGGCAAGGATGGAAAGTCCTGCCACAACCACCACGACTCAGCATTAACTGCCCCCAACTACCTCAACAAAAACAATAAAGAGGTTGACAAGGGTGAGACAAGGGATGATGGCAAATTAAACAAGGGTAACACATGGGTTTCCCCCATAGATCAAGGTTTGACATCCCCCACCCCCTTATCCTTTGGAATCATGCCCTTTTCATCCAACTTTGCACTGCCGTAGCTGGTTGTGGTTTATTTTTAATTAATGTACGTATTTACATGATGCCAAATTATAATGTGCTACATAGCACGATAGACCATCGGCAACTACCGCTATTACCGAAACATACACAACCAAATCGATGGTGGGGATTTTGCCTTAGCTCCTCACCACGATTAATTACAATATATACATCATGCAAACGGGGTCAAAACCATGGTGTGAAATTCCCCTCCCCCTTGGAATAACACTGTCCTCGGTGTTCCATCACATATATACAATACATATACAATTGCACATCAAAATTTCAAAATTTGCAAATTTGTTCCACGTTCAACCATATACTTTGAGCGTTCACAACCAAGCCCTTCGGCTTCCATGAACTTGTCTTGCTGGTTCTCAGCTTCCAGCTCATCCCAAAGTCTAGGAACTTTGCGGCTATTTCCCTCATCATGTTCCCTCATTGGGCAGTCCCGGCGTAAATGATGGCCTTTGCATTCCCAGCATTTCACTGGATGCTTCATCTTTACCTGCTCAATTTCCTTTGAGTCTTCATGCCTGGACCATTTCTTATCGGGTTTCTTGGACGAATGTCCCATCACTGATCCACCCTCCTTTCCTTTGCCAATTGCTCCCAGAAGGATTTTCACCTCCCTTTGCAAACCAATAGAGTCTTGCAAAATATGGTGGTTCATTTCACTCTGCCTTTTCTGTATCTTGAGCATCTCCCCAAGATTCTCTTGGTTCTTGGAAATCACTTGCAGGA
>LPNX010257673.1:78420-96405 GCA_001517045.1 Pseudotsuga menziesii | reverse complement strand
TATATACATATGTATATATATATATATATATATATATAAATAATCAAAAAGGGCAAGAGAGAGCAGCAAGAGTTTTTCCCTCTTTGTTTGGTTCCTTTCTGGAACCCACACCACAGCTATGGCTTTTCATGCTCTCAGCCTCTTTCACTTTACCGTGAATGCTGGACCAATCTCTTTTGGTCATGACACTTAGTGTCTTCGGTCTATTCCAGACCTCTAAACCATGGAGTCTCTCCACATGGTTTGTCTCAACTGCTATGAAACTCACGGTCTCACTAGCACCTTTTCCATTGCCGCTCATTTTGAGCTTTCCAGGACAGTCACATGTCCACATGCACCCCTAGGATGCTCTCATGATCCTCGCTTCCCATGATACCTATATCCAAACATTGAATAGATTCACATGTTTAGTTTATTCTCATCGGTTTTATCTCTAAAACAAGAGCTTAAAACATCATAACCAAATCATATACACATGTATATTCATAAGCAAAGTAATCCAATACTTATCTGTATTGTGCGTTTCCTCGTTCGTCCACAGGATCCTGCTTCACTTTGCAAGCCTTGGGATCGCCTATGGACTTAGATGTTAGGTCAGCACGTAGGCTACTCCACAACATCAAATAATTAATGTCCAGCCAGTACATTCTTATGTCAACTGGGCTTGGAACTTTACCGTGAGCATTTCCAGGTCTAGGATCTAGTATGGATCCTCAGGCATATCACAGCCCAACATACACTTATACCAACACACACTTATATCAACAATAAACCTTACTCCGAAACCCCTCACAACAACCATTTACCTTTTACCTTTACCTTTAGGGTGCAACACCCAACTGCATCTATTTAGCCTGTCAACACAAGCAAAACAAGCAATACACACAAACTCATCAGTGTTATTGCTCTAAAACTGTAATCACATTTCTCATCATTCACTATCATGTATTGAAACACCAAGAGTGTGTCCACTCCCTAGAGTGTAATCAATATTGAAAACCCTTTCATGATCTGACATCGAAAAAGTGTGCACTCTTCTCTGGTGTGTGCCATGTAGGCCCTATTCATACTCAAGCAATCGGTCATCATGGAAATAAAATCAAAACATGTTCTACATATGGAATTTTAATAATTAAACATGCATATTCTTAGCAAGGGTCACAGAACACTTATCCATTTGCCGACGCAGTATGCCTTTGCTAAGGAGGAATGGGGGCTCCTTCTCTGAGTTAACAGTCCCTCGGTTTTCCATCCCAACTCCTTTTCATATTTCATATTCACACATGTCTTACTGACATAATTTATACCATCTCACTCATGTTACTACCAAACATGCAGTGCAGATGAGACATTTTCAAAATGTCCAATGGCGTTTCACCCGAAACCCATTTCCAAGGGAAAACCTTCCCATGAAGTTTGGATTCTGTAGGCCATCACACATGGTCTTCCTGCAGTTTGTATCCCTGACACATTCATCAAATATCCAAACAGTCAATCATTACCTGATAATACAATCCAAATTGATTGTTTCATAACCAAGCAATGACATTAGTTATCAAATTCATTAGGAATTTGCAATTCTATCTACTACAGAAATTGACTTGCTCAATTGTGGGTTTTTTTTATTTATAAGCAACACTACTATGCCCATTATAATTTCATGCTTACTATCATAACATGAATACCCACTTACCATGCGTCCTCTTGACACAATCTTACACAAGCCAACAGTGATTAGTAGTCGTCAGCAATTCTTAAATCCGAAATTCACAATTCAAATTTAATCAACCCATTATGCATCAGACTCTTCTCATAAGGTTTGGCTCTTTCACATGGTAGATTCTGGCATTGGTCAGGGTCTTACCTCTCACTGCCATGCTTGAAATAATCTACCTGAAAACTGAGCTTCAATCATCCAACACAATCTTATGCAAGCCAATAGTGACTAGTAGTTGTCAGCAATTTCTCAAATCCGAAATTCACAATTCGAATTTAGCAACCTATTATGCATACCATATGGTAGATTCTTGAATTGGTCAGGGTCTTACCTTTCACTTCCATGCTTGAAATAATCTACCTGAAACATGAGTTTCAATCAACCAAACACTTGGTAAGTCTGGATGCATATAACCTTTTCATTGCCACAACCATCACTGAAGCATTTTCAGAATTTATAAAATTCAAATACTTCCGGCTGTTAGTCACATCAATATATACCAAAACTCATTTACTTCATGCAATCATCATCATACTAACATTGCAAGGTATACTCACATCATTCATGCAATTAAATGAAAGGTTTAGATACTCCCTACTTCACAGTGTATCAATCATACCACCTTGCTATTCCATAGAGCATTTCTGGTAGTCAATTGATCACGACTATCTTGCATTCATAACAACCTTTGAAATGGTTCCTGAATTGTCATCACTTCATCATTTCAGTCATTAGTCATTCATAATATCACATGCACTCGTCTCAATGAATTCAACATACCATGCATGGCCTAACCATGTCCACTTCATATAGGATGCATTACTATAATTAATGTCCTCAACATATATAGGCATGACACCTTTCTATATTCAAATATCCACATGGCACAAGGTCTCTTACCTTTACCAATCCATGGAATTTGTCATAATCAAACTCTCACCTGCATGGGTTCTACTTACACCCTTGGCATGACCAATTTGGTCGGTCCTTGCAGGAGATTGCAGAATTTGCTCACCAACTTTTGTTATGGACTTGTTGCCTTATCCCTTTCTCCAAAGGGTTGCTAGTCACACTTATCAGCATCAGCAACATATTCAGCTAGGTCCATGTGATCATTGGTTTTTCCACTAATGCCACATCAAAGCAATGATTATCATTAGTGGTTCATTATAAATGTATAATCTTTAATATCCTATGTATACAACACATATCATCATGCATTTCATGCATAAAACTTAAGAAATGTAACATAGTTAGCAAGACAGGGTTTTAAGGAAACTTCCCTTTTAAATCTTCCATCCTTGCATGGAATTCCTTTTCCACACACTAGCTGGTTGACTTCATAGTCCTTGCTACCCCTGGTCATGTGACTTTCCAGGTTTGTCCATTTGATAGCAGCAGCCGTCATTAGCACTTGGCTGCTTCATGGTCAGATTTTGGTGACTTACCCTTGTTCATCACTAGATAAGCTTTACAACGCCTGTCCACATGCTTCATTCCACTAGTGCAAAATGAGAGATTAGTGACCAAGAGACCAAAAATTTTGGTCACCACAATCTTTTTCAAGGGATAAATGACCAAAATTGATAAATTTAAGCGGGCTAACTAAAAAAGACCAAGATAAATGACCAATTTTGGTCACATGATAAAACTAAACTAAAAAAGACCAAGATAAATGACCAAATTTGGTCACGGGGTATCTAGAAAAAAATGACCACATAACAATTGGCCATTTATTTGGTCATTTTTAGTTGTGGATCAGTTCGGCAATGAAAAATTACAATTTTGACAATGTTGTATATTTTTCTAAATTCTAAGACTACAAATGGATTCATAGACCCCCTAGAACTTAGTAAATTGCAAAGCCTCACGTGTTACAACTCCACTGTTAACACCAAATTAATTATGACAATGTCTTAATGGTAAATTAACTATGACAATGTCCTAGCTGTAAGCTATTACTTATATATTTGAAAATAACTATACAAATATACCTATATACATTTGTTTTTAAATATTTTATTTATAAATAATATTAATTATTTTTTTTTATAAAAAAACGGTTATGTTATTATAAATGGACCAGCAATTGGATTGCTGTAAAAATTCAGTACAACTTTCTACTAATTCACCTCAAAATCTGGTCAAATTAGGGAGGTGTTTCAAAGCATAAAATTGAGTTAACTACAAGTTCATTTTGTCCGATCCTTATCGACTTATTGGCTGCTTTGTCCGCCAGAACGTTCAACTCCCTTAGAATATGGTGGAATGTGACTTTCTTGAACCATCTGGCCTTCGTTTTAATCCTATTTATCAGTCTAGCGGTGCCTTCATTCTTGCCTCTTCTGCCCCCATTAATTGCTTGAATAACTAATCTGGAATCACCAAACACCATGACCTCTTCCACGCCTTCTTTCTGTAACTGTTTGATCCCTTGCCAGAGTCCATAAGCCTCGGCCATGTTGTTGGTGTTCTGGCCAACATTCCAGTAGTATTCCATCATGATTTTCCTGCCTAGCTCGATAATGATTCCCCCTCCTCCTGCTTTCCCCGGGTTCCCTTTGGAAGCCCCGTAAAAAAAAAGCTTAAAAATCTTCCTTTCTTTTAGCCAGTTCTCGAACTGGGAGTTGTCCATTTTGATTTCCCATTTTTCCAGCGATCTTGCAACTTCAGCTCTGATTGCCTTGATGTTTAGTCTCTGCATCCAAATTTCTTCATTCGCATTCAGCTTCCCTTTGTTGCTAGGTATCTTTGAATTGCTTACTATTTCCCGCAGCATGGATTCTACGTTTGCTGCTATCTTCCATGCTGGTTGAGTTTTGTTTTGAAAGATTCGAAGGTTCCTTTCATTCCATATATACCAACAGATTAATTTGGGAATTTTCATCCAGCACGCTCGTAATCCATTTTTATTTGATAGCTCTCCGTTATAGTGGTTTTCCTAGTCTAAGAAACAATCCTGGATACTGTTCGAGATATTGTTGTTCTCCCCCCATCCATTCAGCACCTCATTCCAAACAGCAGCAGCAAAAGAGCATTTAAAAAAAAGGTGACTGATATTTTCTGATTCTACAGCACAGAGTGGACACCAGAAGGGGCCAGCGAATCCCCTTTTCTCCAAATTCTCACCAGTGAGGATTTTCTTATGGATCAATGTCCAAGAGAACATATCGATCTTTGGAATGGTGCTGTGTTTCCGCAAATTTTTCCATATTTTTGGGTTTGCAGGCATGTTGTAATTGGCAGTGAAATTCTGGTACCCTTCAGCAGTTGTGTAATTGCCGAACTGCCTTCCCCAGCCGCGTTTGTCTTTCCTGGTTTTGTTGATTGGGGCGAGTCCTACCAGGTGGTGCAACAGTAGCGTGCTTTCCTCTTTTAATTCTGTAGGGCATTTCGGCAATGCCCAGCATGACCAATTGTACAGTTCTTCATCCTCCCACTCAGCAATGTCCCAAATCATGGTCACTCTGTTTGCTGTCATCCAGGCTTGCAGACGTGGGAGATGAGGTGGAGGACGGCCCAGGATTTCATCATGCCATATGATGATCGACTTCCCATTTCCTGGAATGAAGGAGAGCGCAGGTCTGAAGTATGGTAGAGTTTTTTTGCAGACGTTGTAGATGACATAGCCATTTTTTACTGTGTGGTCTTCATCCAGGCACCTTAGAGTTGGCCCTGGAAGGTATTTCTTCTTCAGCACCCTGGTGCTCCAGGAGGAATTAGACTCAAGCAATTTCCATAACAGCTTGGCTCCCATGGCCAAGTTTTGGATTTTTAAGTCTCTTATTTGAAGGCCTCCCTCGGACCAAGGCAATTTTATGGATTTCCAGCTGACCAAAGTGAATTTTTTACTTTCCCCATTGTTCCCCCCTTGCCAGAGAAATTTTCTTATCAGCCCTTCAATTTGGCTTAAGACAGCGACCGGAGCTAGCAGTAGGGTGCACTGGTAGAGCAGAAAGTTATTCAATATAGCCTTGATGAGCACCACCTTGCCAGCTAAGTTAAGCCAGATCGTTCCCCAATGCATGATTTTCCTTTTGATTTTCTCCATAATAGGAGTCCAGGCTGATTTCTTAGCCTTGGATTTGAAAATAGGCACTCCCAGGTAGTTGAAGGAGTCCCACGTAACAGCCCCATCCATGTCAAGTATCCGGGAGATATCAATCATTTCCCTGGGGTTTAGATTCCATCTAAAGATCTGACTTTTCCCTAAATTGATCTTGCTTCCGAAAGCATTGCAGTAACGGTTCATTTCTAGCTTGAAGCGGTGGGATATGATCCTGCTGGCTCCTCCCAGCAGGATAGTATCATCCGCGAAAAGGGCGTGATTGATGTATTTAGTGCCTCTAGCCATCCTGATGCCATAGAGCTCCTGATCTTGTCTTGCATATTCCAGTTGGAAGCTAAGGACAGAGGCCTCGATGGCGTAGAGTAGGGGAGATAGTGGGAAGCCTTGCCTCAGACCACGTGAGGCTTTAAAGAAGGGCCCTGCTCTACCGTTGATTAGCGGGGCGATCCAGGGCTGGCTAATACAGGCCTTGACCCAAGAGATGAATTTAGGAGTGAAGCCGAATCTCCCCATTACCTGATAGAGAGAGGAGTGGCTGACTCTATCAAAAGCATTGGCTAGGTCCAGCTTTACCACCATTCCTTTTTCTCCATTTTTCTGACTAGAATGAATGGCCTCTTGAACTAATATTATGTTGTCCCAAATATTCCTGCCTTTGAGAAACCCACCTTGATTTTCCAGGATGAGCCTAGGAAGGATATTTTTTAGTCTGTTGGCCATTATCTTTGTGATGATTTTGTAGCCTATGTTACACAGAGATATGGAGTGATATCTGTCAAATGATTTAGCTCCCTTTTATTTGGGAATAAGTGCCAGGAAGGCAGAATTAGTGATGCCTCCTATTTTAATGCACCTTTTGGATTTCATGACCATTTTGAGCAAATCGATTTTGATAGTCTCCGAGCAGAGTTTTATGAAGTTGACATTGAAGCCATCAGGGCCCGAAGCCCTGTCATCCTCCATATTGTCAACTGCCAGTCTGATTTCTTCCAGCGTGACCACTTGCTTCAGCGCGTCATTATCTTTGGGTTTTATTACGTTAGACACCAGATTAAGGAGCTGGACGTCTTCAATTGAAGGCTGATCGATGTACAGGTCCTCAAAATGCTTGGACGCTGCAGTTTTGATTTCATCAAAATCACTGATAACTTTGTCTTGGAACCGAATCTCACTCACCATGTTGAAATTTCTTCTGGCAACGACCTGTTTATGGAAAAAAACAGTATTCTTATCTCCGTCTTTTAGCCACTTACAATGTGCTTTAGTTCTCCACCACTCATCTTCTTTCCTGCATGCTTCATGGAGGTTTGAGTGTAGTCTTATCTCTGCCTGAATGTCTGCGCTAGTAACTTCGTTATCTTCCATGCTAGATTGATGGGCTTCCAGCACCAGGCCATCCTGGATTTTATTATCATTGATAGAAGGAAGTAATTTGACCCAGGATCTTAGTTTTTTCTTCATCCTTTTCAGCTTCTCCTCCCAAACGTAGAAGGAGGACCCATTTACCGGGGGGAACCATGAGTCTGCAACCATCTTTTGAAAGTCAGGCTGGTTGGCCCACAATGGATTAAATCTGAAGGGGATCGGTCCTAAATTTTTATTCATTTGCATCTCGAGTATGATAGGATTGTGATCATATCCTCCGAATGGGAGTATTTTGGAGGTCAAATTTAGTCCCAGGAGTAGGAAGGAATCCTGGACCAGAAATCGGTCCAGCCTGGCAGCGATGTGCTCGGGGCCAGTCCTCTTATTACTCTAAGTGTATTTTCCAGTGGATGGCTTGATATCCATGAGGTCCCACTCCAAGATGAGATCATCTACTATTTCTTTTATGGGGTCTCGGACCCTAGAAACCCCTTTTTTTTCGTCTTGGCTGAGGGTGACATTAAAGTCCCCTCCCAAGATTACATTCCCATGCTGGTTACTTCTTTCCTCCTGGAGGAGGTTCCGGCAGGTTTTTTTATCAGCAAAGGAATTAGGAGCATAAATATTGAAAATTATTACCAGAGTATTGGTGTCTTTTTGCCTCAACAGTGTGAGGATCCAGTTGGAGCTATACTTGATGTCAATAGCCTCAAATTTCTTGTCATCCCAAAGGGTTCCGATGCCTCCGGATGCACCCCTTGATTTAATGGCAGCTTTACCTTTTTTTTTCCAAAATTTAGTGCTAATTTGGAGAAATGCGGCTTCCTCCATCTTGGTCTCCTAGATCAAGAAGATGTCTGGCTGGTGAAGAGAGACTAAGTCCGTCATGGCTTCTTCTTTGCTTTTACTGCCAAGACCTCTGCAGTTCCAGGAGAGGACCTTCATTATTTACTTTTGGAGTTTGTTGGCATCCCTTTCTGGGCATGCCCTTGTTGACCGGTGTTTCTGGTGTTCTTCAGTAGCTTTTCCAAGGTTGGATGGGATCCTTCCAGCTTATCCTTGTAGGTAGCTTGATCCCTGACCTCTTTTCTGGATTTCCTGCCTTTAGTTTTAGTCTATCTTGGAGTGATGAGCTCTATCTCCCCTTCTTCCTCTTCCTCTTCTTTTGATTCAAGTTCTTCCTCAGATTTCCCCCTAGGTTCTCCTTCTTTTGGCATATCAGTGCCTTCTTCTTGATCTTCCACATGCTGATCTGATGGGCTTGCTTCTGATTCTTTTCTCTCTTCATTTCTAGTTTTGCCTCCGGCATTAGTGGCCTGATTTCTTACTTCATTGGGTTCATTTGTCTTGGATTCTTCTTGGGGTTCTTCAGGAGGGGGGTTTCTGGTTTCTTTGATACTTTCACCATTCTTAGAACATCCACCACCTTGGTTTTTGGATATGGATCTATTCACCCTTTGCCATCCTTCTGCCTTTTCCTGGTGTGATTCAGGTTTTTTGGGGTAGTTCCGAATGAAGTGCCCGTATTCCTGGCAGCCCCTGCACTTGAAAGGGAGCTGTTCATAGTCGAGCTTTTGGAAGTGGGACCAATTTCCTACAGTGAGTTTTATGGCCTCTGGCAGTCCTGCTTCTAGGTCCACCTCGACGCATATGCGTGAACAGGCATATTGATCCTTTAGGCTCGCCATATCAATGTATTTTCCCAGGGCAGTCCCGATTTCCTGAAGAGATTTGGAGTTCCAGCAGTGCATGGGGAGATTAGGGAGCCTGACCCAAACTGGCACAGCTTTGGGGGTGTCAGCTTCTGGATCGAAGTCCGGAGTCCACCCATTGAGGTATAGTCCTTGCGGCCCCATGAAGTAGGGCCCGTTCCTGAATATTAGATCTTTATCTTCCTTGGACTCGAAATCGAACAGAAAGTAACCCCTGCCGACGGAGTATGAAGCTACGTTTTTGGTGATTAGGGGTCTCCAGTTCCGTTGGACCCAGCTGTCGGTAGTTTTTGGGGATGGCCAGAGCTCGGTGAATTGCTCGATCAGGGCTCGATCTGCCAAGGAAAGAGCTACACGCATTGTTTCCTCCGGGGGGAGTGCTACCTCCGGTACATCTTCAACTCTCTTAACAAACTTCAGTGATCTCATGGCCCTGATCTCCTATTCTGAGTCCCAATTAGCCTGTCAAAGGCAGCAAATTTCGGGTCAGGAGGAGGACACTCCTCCCCAGGTATCTGGCTGCTCCAGTTGCCAGACACTCAGATCATGGGATTTACGGCCACAAAATCAGAGATCAGGCTTCTCGCAATTGCCCAGCAACTCTCCCCAACGTCTTCAGAGTCTTCAGCCTGCATCGGATCCAAGCTCGCAGCCCAATCAGAGTGACCTGCATTCACTGGTTCGGCAACAAGAGGGCGATCCACAAATTCAGGAGCTCGCGTTTTTTTCTCTAATTCATAATATTAATTATTAAACTATTTACATTATAAATTAAAAAAAATGTTACTAAGTATTTTTTATTATGTACTAATAATACATATAAAATTTTAAAAAAATATACAAGTAATTTTTTATTATATACTATTAATACATATAAAAAAATTAAGTTAAATAAATACAAATATAATAGAATTCAAGTTAAACAAATACAAATTTCATTCTATCATGTTAGTGTAATTTCACAATTTGGGTTTTGGCGCCAACTTGAAGTGGTGGGTGCCAATGTAGAAAAATCTTACATTTCACTCAAGCTCAAGCCCAAGGTGACCTTGTTCAAGGATTTTCAATCTATGGCCATTTTTCCCTGTGTTTTTCCCTCAGCATGGCATTTTGGTGATTACCAGGATGAAATATTCATTTCATCTCAAATCTTCAGGAAGAAGCCCAATTCAAAGGTTTCTGCAATGGAAATCATGGTATGTTTGATGGGTTCTTTCCCTTTTGTTCAGCTGAAAGCCCGCATTCAAAGATTTGGAGCAGTCCGCCGTAGATTTGGGTATTTGTTAGTCCTATATCTCTCTCGTATATATATGCAAACAACACATAATAATTGCCAGATGGGAACACAAGCCACGAAGATCCATTGTTAGATCGTAACCCAAGTGATTTCAGGGGCAAAGATCGGCCATGGAAGAAGCCAACGATGCCAATGGGCAGCTCTTTCAATTTCTCAATCAGCTCCTCAACCAGGTAATATACACAATTTTTATGTTCATGTTCATGGCTATGATATTGTTAATTTGACAAATTCATTTCATCTCAAATCTTCAGGAAGGAGTCCAATTCAAGGGTTTCTGCAATGGAAATCATGGTATGTTTGATGGGTTCTTTCCCTTTTGTTCAGCTGAAAGCCGACATTCAGAGATTTGGAGCAGTCCTCCATTTTGATTTGGAGCAGTCCGCTGTAGATTTGGGTATTTGTTAGTCCTATATCTCTCTCATATATATAAGCAAAAAACAGATAATAATTGCCAGATGGGAACACAAGCCACGAAGATCCATTGTTAGATCGGAACCCAAGTGATTTCAGGGGCGAAGATCAGACATGGTAGGAGCCAACGATGCCAATGGGAAGCTCTTTCAATTTCTCAATCAGCTCCTCAACCAGGTAATATACGCAATGTTTATGTTCATGTTCATGTCTGTGTGAGATTGTTAATTTGACAAATTCAAGGGTTTCTGCAATGGAAATCATGGTATGTTTGATGGGGTTCTTTCCCTTTTGTTCAGCTAAAAGCCGGGATTCAGAGATTTGGACCCTTTTGGCTTCGGATTCACACTGTCTATTGCTCGATTGGGGTTTCTGTCCTCCTCGTGGCTTCGGATTCCACAGAGAGACAGTACGAAAGGGAGCTATTGTTCCTGATTATGTTCTTACTAATTTGAAGGTTCTTGACTTTCTGATGAAACCCCTTGCAAAGAAAAAGTTAAATATTTCGAGAGATAAGTTTGCTTTGGTCGAGAACAACTTCCCTGCAAAGAGGTAGTGTTATTTTTTCGTTTCTCAAAGGTGTTCTCCTAGGGAGGGTGCATAAGTGTTGAAGGGGATACCATACACTTGATGCTTGGCATCTTCGATTTTTTGTTAGTGTAAGATTATAATAGATTATTTTTACACAGTTATGACAGATTTATGATGGATTTCTTATACATTGAAATGTTCCTTTTATGGAAGATTGTGCAAGAGCTATTCTAGGCGTTAGCGGGGTTCATTGCTTTGGATATATTCCTTTGTATGTGGGGCGTTTTCTTTGAGGTCAATTATTAAAAGTCAAGTTTTGTAACACTTTTCCCTCGTGTCAAGTTTGACTAGATGAGGCAGGGCGCATTGGCTAGGGTTATATAATCTTACATGTGAGATGTGTGAGGCTGTGAGCATATAATGTGACTGTGAAGGCTTGAGAGAAGACATTGTAATCCTTGATGACAATATTGTATTTTTCACATGTGTTAATGAGAAGATAATGATTGTTGTATAGAACGTTAGGTTGTTATCTACCAAATTCATGTTGTTGTTTGTGTAGATCAGATATTATCTTTTGAACGTCTGATCTCATCTCTTGATATAGAGAAAAACAGAAACAACAGAAATATGTGCATGTCCACAGATAAACAAAAGCTTCCTGTGAGACTTGAAAAGTACATCTGTATTACAGAATGGTAGTGCATGAAACTATCTTGAATTTAGGTCTACAACCAAAATAAAAAGCATGCATACTTTTCAACATAGTAACAGGAATCATGATTGAAACCTGAAAATTGCGAGTTTGAATCAGATCGGTCTGAAACAAACCTTCTCAAGTTTCCGGGATGCGGGAGCGTGGGAGCGTGGAAACACACACTGGGGACGTGTAGAGACACCCCAAAATTTTGGGGTATTTTGGGGGACGGGGGGCATCGGGGTCCATAACATAGGGGGGTCGGTCTCTAAAATTATTAAAAAATAGAAAATTAATAAAAATATGAACCCCAACATATAAACGTCTCAAGTCCTCATCCCATCACCATTTAGTATGACCATTTAGTGTAGAAGCCTAATATTTAAGGTGAAAAAAAAATTTTAAGTAAAAAAATTTTAAAAATCGAGGGGGGATGGGGGCCTATTGGAGCCCCCCATTTTTAGGAGGGGGCGTGTGGGAGCCCCCCAATCCAGGAAACTCCTAGACCTGTGTTTCCCCAAGTTTCGCAGAAAGAGGCCGCTGGGAAACGTTTCCCATGGAGCCCCCCAGCCCCCGGGGCGTGGGAAGCGCGTCCTTGTGGAACACTGAAATCAACAGGGTTTTACTCAGCAAGTGACTGTTACAGTCATGTATCATGATGATGGTAGGTTTGGATCATTCACCTATTGACCTGAACTTGGAAGATTCAGAGCTAGATCCTACATCTGATTGAATTCAATTGGTGGAGGCTCCTCTTTTTTTCCTTGAGGACTTTAGAACCTTGAGGGTCAAGCAGCTGAACATATCAGAGATTATGCTTCTCAGTATTTTTACTATCTAGTATCAGACTTCAGTATTTACTATTTAGTTAACTTTTATAAGCATATGCTTCCAGATCTTCGTTTGGATTCTGGACTCATAAGATATATATGAGATACCTAGTCATCCATGAGATTTTGGACATGTATTGATATTTTCCATTGTATGGACATTTTTTTTTTGCATTTTGCCAATTTTATCCCAATCGAATTAAAATCTTTGTTCTTTTTCATTCGCCGATTTTTTGCCAATTCTGATTCTGGTAACTTTGCTTTTTAAAGACAGAATATGGTGAATTTGTGGTAATTACTTCAAATTTTACTATCTGAGTAAATATATTGGAATCCCTTTTTTTGCAGATCAAAGATATCAATGCTATTACATTGGAGGATGCACTTGATATTCTGAGATACCCAATCACTCTGGTTTGTTGTTGCTCATGTCACAGTCATTGATTTTCTGTTATTATGTATTTAAATATCTATTGTAAAAACAACATTATCTTAATATAAATGTATGCTTATGTCAAGTGAAAGTTCTATAATTCATTTCTTCCTATGTGTAGGGTGAGCATCTAGATGATAAGGAACTTGTGGAAATGAGGAGAACAAAGACTGGATTTTCTATTTTTCATCAAAATTTCATAAGTGCAGTACCTAAGGTAAAATTTTCTTTCTGTTGCAACCTTTTTCGTATGTCTAGCATAAGTTTGTGGTAAGTGAAATTGTAAATTTTCTTACCTTTGTGATAAGTATAAATATACGTTATATTAGTGTTGACATTGTTATTGATAGTGATATTGTGATGGTTTATAATAGTATTTTGTGTTTATATTATTTCCATTTTTCCATTGCTATGTTAGCCCATATCTTGCTATAACTTCTAACAAGAGGTTATGTAGAATGGTTGAGTTTCTGTTTTGATGGGTGCTACATACATTGATTGTAGCAGAAATGTATTATCAGAAATGACTTCATCATGTCGATCCAATTATCTGCTAGCATAACAACTTGTCAAAAGCTCTGATGAAAAAGTTCATATAACATGAGAAAACACTGCAATAACACATTTCACGCATGACATGCAGGGTATATTTATTCCAATGTCAATGTGATAAAATATATATTTTTAGTTGAAGATGCATTGTGCTTATGTTTATGTTTCTTTAGTAGCTGAATCAGGCTTGAAGCATGTATTAAAAGGACTCAAAATATATGACTGACTTGCACTTACACCTGTACACTAAGTCATATGACACTGGGACACACAGAAACAGGTGTCCAACATAGGACACATACACCCCCAAAAAAGCAACATGAAGGGACACCTATATGTGTGTGTGTGTGTGTGTGTGTGTGTGATTTTTTTAAATTGCAAAGATAAAATATAGACATAGAGATATAAATGTTTTGAATATTTAGAAAATAGAACTACAGCATTCACACCGTAGGACACATTTATTGACAGGTTGGAACACATGTACACGTTTTTTTAATTTTGTGAACTTTTTTGGTGTCCCAAGTGTTTGACACATTGGGACACACTAGGGAAGGGTGTCATACACATGTTTGGCATGTGTCCTGAAACATTGAGACACATTTATTTACAGGTAAGGACACATCTGTACACTTGGAATTTTTGTGTATTGTTTGAATTTGTTTGGTCCTAAGTGTTTCTGGGACACACTAGGTTAGGGTGTCAGACATGTTTGGCATGTGTCCTGAAATAGGACAAATGTCAAATGCATGGCTGACATCTTAGGGTAGTGTGTCACCATGTCTGACATGCTCTGTTTCTTAGATGTTTTCCTTTAATGTAAGTACAATCTTTTCATGTTCTGCAATAGAGATTTTGCAGGATATTCATATTTTCTTATTTTGTTGTGGATGTTATTCCATCACTATTTTGTTCATGTAGGTATTCTCATATTTCTTACTTGATTGCATATATCCCAATTCCCTAACATATCTTTTTTGTTTTGTCTCTCCCTTCCTTGGGAAAAGAAAAAAAAGCAAGTGAAATTTGGGTTGTTGTTTTGGTTCCCTGCAATCTAATTGTGCATCTCACAAGAAGACTATGTTACCAGATCTCCATGCCCATCTTCCTACATTTACTTGGATATATTTTTGATTCAGATGGTTCTCAAATTTGTCACATATCCTTTGTGGACCCCCATATCTACGAGGGATAAGGCACAATTCTGTACAAGATTTATTATGGATATATTTGTTACGGAAGCATGTTAGACATGTCAATGACACATGGGACTGACATGCAACACATGGGCCTTACTAGAGTGTCATTTTCCTTAGACTAGCCTTACTAGAGTGCCATGTTCCTTAGCCTATAATAGGTTTTTATTCATCATTGTATCAAATTCACTTGTATAAAATGATTCTTGGTTTAATTATTTCAATCTATTTCTTGATCTTATCTCATGATTCTATGTGAGCAATAAGATGAGATAATTTTATTAATGTCGAATAAAACTATTAATTAATGCCCTATCAAATCTGTTTCCTCTTTTGGCTATTGATTGGTTGGATGGATGAATATATAGGGGTCCCTCCCATCAATTCAAACACAAGTAAACATCAATTCATTAATGAGAAATACATTTTAGTGTTGGTTATTGCTTTGCTTGCAGGAAACACAAGCACTAGTTAATTTATGACTTGTTGCTTTTGCCTAAGTCTTTCATTGTAAGATTTATAGCCTGCATGCAAGGGTTTATTTGATTGTACAAAGTCTTTTGAGCTTGACTAATGTAGTTTTATATAAGAGATTAACAACACACTAATGGATTATGTTCTCTTCACTGTCTGATACTTGTTCCCCAAATTTCACAACAAAAGTAGATGGCTGTTTCAACTCTTGAGATTTAAGGTAGCAATTACTGAAAGGTTTTCCAAGTGCAAATATTGATTAACATAAACATATTGTTTAATTTATAAGCCACGTTTTGCAACTATGAAACCACTAACACTTCAAGTGCAAAGTTTTCACGATAGTGGGGAGCTTCTGTAGCTTTATAACGTTTTCAATGATCAGTGAATTGCTGGTTATAGGAGAATACAAGCTTCTATGAGGGTTTACACTTGCTGGAAATCTTTTTTTATTTCTAGGACAGCAGGGGAATTTTGTGACTGTGTTCTGGAAATCACCATATGATGTGCATTTGTAATGGTGTTTAAATAGAAGATAAAAAAAGGAATTTATAGGGTACTTTTTCTAGAATTTATTGATGAAATAATGTGATTTTAAAACTGTTGTAAATGTTTTAACTTTTAGCCAGAACAGAAATGTAAATCACATTATTTGCCTAGCATAATTAGTGTCTAATTTCTGTGCATCTATGCCAATAAATAGGAGATCTGAAGTGTGATTCTATGGTAGTAAATTTCAGATCTATTCAATAGAAAATAAAATTTAATTTTAAAATTGATGGGTGGTTGAGGTAGTTCCAGCACCTTAGGGAGATGATCCTGTTGAAGAATATTTGATGGAAACAAAGCTGGGGCATACAAGAAAAGGCCCTTTCTCCTTTTTGCAGTCCTAGTATCTGGAAATCTGCAATGAGAGTTTGCTAGAGAAAACAAAACCTATGGTAACGAAGTTCATAATTTTCAATGATTAATTATTCATACATGCAACCAAATAGAAATATATTTGAAAATAATTTATATCAATTGAAAATGAGCTGCACAACATGGCCATTGTGGGATGCATAATTGACTGCAAGTACACAATGACTTATAGATGTTAGATTACATTGTAGCAATTATTTAACACAAGTCCATAGTGGATAGTGAATTATACAATTTTATGCTTCAGAAATTAAGGGAAAGCAAGTTATATGGATTGCATTCAGTGTCTAAAGCCTTGTTCTGTTGTAGCCTTCTCTATGGAGCAGAGGATCCATCAATTGCTGGGATGGTGTTGGACAGTCCTTTCTCTAATTTGTTTGATCTCATGATGGAGCTGGTTGACGTTTATAAAATTCGCCTTCCCAAGTTCACGGTATGCTTTTCATTTGTTTTCTTTCAATCTGGGTATTGGTAATCTAGGGTTATGCTTATGAGCAGTCAAGTGCATCTGTTACCCTTTGAGACTAAAGTATAACTTGGAAGATTACAAAAATGAAAATGTTCAAGAAATTTATCCATAGCCAAATCCATTTGTGATAGCAGTATTTTTTAATATTTGAAATTCAAATTTCTCTACTGCATTTTAAAGTTTATGATATTTACAAATGAAAATATTATAATTATATTATCCCATATTGTCTTGCAATTCAATGATAATTTCCAAGAGCATAGCAACCATTTCTTTTTCCTTAAATAAACTTTGATTTTCATTAAAATTAGTAAAAGATCACAATTTGTGCTTTTATTTTGCAATTGGCATTGCCTACAAATCATGAGGAATCTCCACAAGACTAGCATTTAGCCTATACTCATATGAATCAAAATAAAAAGTTTCACCATAAGTTTTTGTAATAATTGCTCTGCTGCCACTGGATGAAAAGAACAGATGTCATCTCACAATGCAGTGTTCATCAACATGCATAAAGCTCCACACATCAAAACAATATTTTTTCCTGCTTGCCGAGAAAATGTTTCTTCTATGAAATTTTTTATCATAATTAATTCTTTTCCTTCAATATGGTGGCGATCAGTATATTAATCATTTGAGCTCAAGAGTAATTTACCTAGTGATGAGCATTGGATCTTATTTCAGGTGAGTTTTCTATTGACAATCAGATCATGTATTACAGATTGCCCCAAAAACCTTCATTCCAGCACTGTTTGGACATGCAACTGAGGATGTATTCATCCAGCCACATCATTCTGACATCATTTTAAAATATATGTGGTATTTCAATATCATTTTTTATCAAACTAATTGTCTTATGTCTTTAAAGCAAGATTAATATGCATTTAACAAATAATTTTTCTTATATAGCTAATGATGGATGTTCCATATAGGGGGATAAGAATATTATAAAGTTTGAGGGTGATCATAACTCTGCACGTCCCCAGTTCTACTACGACTCAGTTTCTATTTTCTTCTACAATGTCCTGCATGCTCCACAATTGTCAGCTGTGGGCACTACTGCAGCTAATAAATATTTCGATCTTGGAGCTTTACAGATGGGCCATGATTTGGATGAGGTAATTTGTTCAAGTTTTCCATTCTTTCATTCTTCCCTTCCACTCATTCCCAATGGAAGAGGAAAAAGAGCTGGAGAGAGCTGGAGACAACAAATATGGGTTTCATTTAGAAGAGAATCATAACAAAACCCAAAGAAAAAATCCCAGCAAATTGAAATATGAGAACACTTTTCCTTCTTGCTATGTAAAA
>LPNX010257673.1:58513-78149 GCA_001517045.1 Pseudotsuga menziesii | reverse complement strand
AATCTTCATGTCGGTGTAGTGAGTGTTGCAAGTTGCTTCTCTGCAATCTTCTGTGCCTGCATGAGTTTGTTTGTTGTGGACAGGGTATTTCTTGTAAACCTCTTCCTATTAGAGGGATGGTGATTGTTAAGATAATCTGACCATTATTGTGTTTTAGCTTGCTGACATTTTTCTGCTTATGTAGATCACTTTTCCAATTGAAAAGTGCTCCATATCTTCCCTGAACTGGCATACAAACTGCTACATCTTTTCAGGATAGCACTACTGGAGGTGGAAGTTGAAGTCCAGGATGCAGGTAACAACTGTGCTACCAGTTGTATTAGGTATCCTGCATGACCTTTTGTCTGAACCAAATGCACGACCTTTTGTCAAACTAGATCAAAATGTTTAATTGAAGATGTATTGATGCTTCCGGTTCACCACAAGGAAATTGATTGCACTGTGCTTCCTATCCAAGGAAGCTTTTTAAAAATTCCATTCTTGCCAAGTCTTCCTACTCCTTAATCCCCTCTTATTTCATTAAGGCATTCAGTTAAAATCTATTCTTACAATCTTCTGTTTCTCTATGTGATGCTGAAAAATGGGATGGACATTGCTTTAACATTTAAATATGTGATATGGTTCTTGATTTGATCACCTTTCAGCAGATGGAGGTAATACCAACATTTCTTGAATTTGTCTCATGGCTTTAAATTATTCAGTTAGAAAGGGAATAAAATGGGAATCGCCTCACAGGGGTGATGCTCTTTACTCTCAATTTTATTTGAATCATGGAATTCAGAATCTTGGCAGAGTTGTTAATAGATCTGCATTTCCATGACCCAGGCAATTTCTGGTTGATAGAAAACACTTCCTCTCACTAGAGATATTTCTGTGTCTTGGTTCAGCACCTGAATTGATTGGTTCAGGTATTTATTGCTGTTATGAAGATAGAACCAGGACAGTTGAATGTTGATGCCCAGAATTCATGTAGGTGAGCCTAGAATTTCATTTAAGGGCTGTTACCGCTGAACATTACCACTGTTTAGGGATGAAATTATGCCCAGATCTGCCTTTTTTAGGGCTGTTTATGCCTAAAAGATTGCCCAGAACTTTGGATTCAGTGCCCAGATTGATTCAAAATTGTCCAAAAACGATTCAGGACTTCCCAGACTTCTTGTTTTAGAACTGTTATTATGCCCAGAATTGTTTTTTGAGATCTGCATTTCAAAAATCCACCCAGTGCTGCACAGTTAAAGTCTGAGATTGACCCTCAGAAGATGCCAACGTTTTCCCAATGTTTCGGATAACAAGCTGCCATATATCCAAGTGATTGTTGTGATGAAACAGAGATGCCTAGCTTGTCTCAACCCATACTTGGAATACCACCGTTTGATAATGGAATGTACTCGGGACTTCTTCACTTCTTCCCAGCAGTATGTACAAGGGTTTGATTGCTATTATAGTTGCCCAGAATCCTTTAGGATATCAAGAAGTGCTCTTCAACAAGCCCAGAATTTCCCTAGAACAACCCTTGTATTTTTCTGACATCCCTTCGTGGACACCCGTACAAGATGGGTGGTAACTGTGCCCACCCAACTTACAGGATCACTCATCGAACCAAGCATCTTGAAGTCAGCTACAATCCTCCATGCAATTAGCAAAGTGTTCCCTTGCCATAAGTGGGTCAAGAGCCAACATTGTCCTCTAAGTTACTCAATGCCCCTCTTCCAAGGTAAGTCTTCCTCCCAAGCAAGGAACCAAACTCTTCAGGTGTTCACCCCATTAAAAATGTCATCATGCCATCTAGGTCTCTAATGCTCTAAGGATGTGTGGCAAATAGGCATCGGGACAAGGTCTGTTAATACATGAGTAAGATATGTCCATTGTGTATGTCCCTTCGGCGAGGAGGGAATCATTCCATCAGAACATGGGCATAGGACGAAAGGTCCAGAGATTTTGACAATGTGGTTTGGAGAAAGTGAAGCTAATGTACGTGATATTTTTGATAAGGCCAGGCAGTCAGCACCTTGTGTCCTTTTCTTTGATGAGTGTAAGAATTTTATTAATCTCAAAATATTTTTTTTATTGATGCCCTGGTGTTATAGCATTTATCTTAGTTAACCAATTTCCCTATCCACGCATGATTCTTATTGTCATGCTACTGTAGGTTGATCTTGAAGTTATTTCAAAGAATACACATGGTTATGTTGGGGCAGATCTTGCAGCTCTTTGCACTGAGGCTGCACTGCAGTGTATTAGGGAAAAAATGGATGTCATTGACTTGAAAGATGAAACAATTGATGCGGAAGTTCTGAATTCTATGGCTGTTACAAATGAGCACTTTCAGGCTGCACTGGGCTCTAGTAACCCCTCTGCCCTCCGTGAGACTATGAGTAAACTAATTTATTAGATCAAACTGGCATTGTTTCTTGGGTATATTTGTTGAATTCCTTTTAATCGTCTCTTTATTAAAGATGACATATTCTTACATACAATTGAAAATCATTTGTCAGGTTGTGGAGGTGCCAAATGTTTCTTGGGAGGATATTGGGGGTCTGGAAAATGTCAAAAGAGAGCTTCAGGAGGTAAAACCTTGAACCATGCATTCCTTTCTCCATTTTAGTTCTAGTTTGTCAAAGGCTACCCACTGTATTTTATAACTATAATTGATGATGTTTTCCTTGATTGTTGGCAGACTATACAATATCCCATGGAACATCCAGAGAAATTTGAAAACCTTGGTATGTCTCCCTCTAAGGGTGTCCTCTTCTATGGACCCCCTGGTTGTGGTAAGACGCTTCTTGCAAAGGCCATTGCCAATGAGTGTCAGGCCAACTTTATCAGTGTGAAAGGTCCAGAGCTCCTGACAATGTGGTTTGGAGAAAGTGAAGCTAATGTACGTGATATTTTTGATAAGGCCAAGCAGTCAGCACCTTGTGTCCTTTTCTTTGATGAGTGTAAGAATTTTATTAATCTCAAAATATTTTTTTATTGATGCCCTGGTGTTATAGCATTTATCTTAGTTAACCAATTTCCCTATCCATGCATGATTCTTATTGTTGTGCTACTGTAGGTTGATCTTGAAGTTATTTCAAAGAATACACAAGGTTATGTTGGGGCAGATCTTGCAGCTCTTTGCACTGAGGCTGCACTGCAGTGTATTAGGGAAAAATGTATGTCATTGAATTGGAAGATGAAACAATTGATGCAGAAGTTCTGAATTCTGTGGCTGTTACAAATGAGCACTTTCAGGCTGCACTGGGCTCTAGTAACCCCTCTGCCCTCCATGAGACTGTGAGTAAACTAATTTATTAGATCAAACTGGCATTGTTTCTTGGGTATATTTGTTGAATTCCTTTTAATCGTCTCTTTATGAAAGATAACATATTCTTACATACAATTCAAAATCATTTGTCAGGTTGTGGAGGTGCCAAATGTTTCTTGGGAGGGTATTGGGGGTCTGGAAAATGTCAAAAGAGAGCTTCAGGAGGTAAAACCTTGAACCATGCATTCCTTTCTCCATTTTAGTTCTAGTTTGTCAAAGGCTGCCCACTGTATCTTATAACTATAATTGATGATGTTTTCCTTGATTGTTGGCAGATTGTGCAATATCCCATGGAACATCCAGAGAAATTTGAAAAGTTTGGTATGTCTCCCTCTAAGGGTTTCCTCTTCTATGGACCCCCTGGTTGTGGTAAGACGCTTCTTGCAAAGGCCATTGCCAATGAGTGTCAGGCCAACTTTATCAGTGTGAAAGGTCCAGAGCTCCTGACAATGTGGTTTGGAGAAAGTGAAGCTAATGTACATGATATTTTTGATAAGGCCAGGAAGTCAGCACCTTGTGTCCTTTTCTTTGATGAGTGTAAGAATTTTATTAATCTCAAAATATTTTTTTTATTGATGCCCTGGTGTTATAGCATTTATCTTAGTTAACCAATTTCCCTATCCACGCATGATTCTTATTGTCATGCTACTGTAGGTTGATCTTGAAGTTATTTCAAAGAATACACATGGTTATGTTGGGGCAGATCTTGCAGCTCTTTGCACGAGGCTGCACTACAGTGTATTAGGGAAAAAATGGATGTCATTGACTTGGAAGATGAAACAATTGATGCGGAAGTTCTGAATTCTGTGGCTGTTACAAATGAGCACTTTTAGGCTGCACTGGGCTCTAGTAACCCCTCTACCCTCCGTGAGACTGTAAGTAAACTAATTTATTAGATCAAACTCGCATTGTTTCTTGGGTATATTTGTTGAATTCCTTTTAATCGTCTCTTTATTAAAGATAACATATTCTTACATACAATTGAAAATCATTTGTCAGGTTGTGGAGGTGCCAAATGTTTCTTGGGAGGGTATTGGGGGTTTGGAAAATTTCAAAAGAGAGCTTCAGGAGGTAAAACCTTGAACCATGCATTCCTTTCTCCATTTTAGTTCTAGTTTGTCAAAGGCTTCCCACTGTATTTTATAACTATAATTGATGATGTTTTCCTTGATTTTTGGCAAACTATACAATATCCCGTGGAACATCCAGAGAAATTTGAAAAGTTTGGTATGTCTCTCTCTAAGGGTGTCCTCTTCTATGGACCCCCTGGTTGTGGTAAGACGCTTCTTGCAAAGGCCATTTCCAATGAGTGTCAGGCCAACTTTATCAGTGTGAAAGGTCCAGAGCTCCTGACAATGTGGTTTGGAGAAAGTGAAGCTAATGTACGTGATATTTTTAATAAGGCCAGGCAGTCAGCACCTTGTCTCCTTTTCTTTGATGAGCTTGATTCAATTGCTACCCAGGAAAGTATTATTTCTATACTATTGTAACCACAATCTGTATATTATGTTATTTTGTATGTGGCTCTGCCTACTTGTTTATAGTCTCCATAATAAGATATGCCAAGGTTCTAGAAATAAATGAGCTTGTCGAGCTGAAGTTTTAGTCAATTTGGTTATCGGCTTGACTTTTAGCGTGTTGAGCTGTGCAGCGTGGTAATAGTGGGGGAGATGCTGGGGGTGCGGCAGATAGAGTTTTGAATCAGTTGCTGACTGAGATGGATGGCATGACTGCCAAAAAAACTGTTTTCATTATTGGGGCTACAAATCGACCTGACATTATTGATTCGACTTTATTACGACCCAGCCGCCTTGATCAGTTAATATACATACCTTTACCTGATGAAGCTTCCCGCTTTCATATCTTTAAAGCATGTTTGTGGAAGTCACCTATTGCAAAGGATGTTGAAATTGCAACTCTTGCTCAATACACACAAGGATTTAGTGGAGCTGATATTACTGAAATTTGTCAGCGTGCTTGTAAGTATGCTATTAGAGAGAACATTGAAATGGTAAGCACGTATTAACATCAGTAGAACTTCCTGCTTGGAAGATGTTGAGCAATTCATGTTCCAATATATGATGATCAATTTTGTACATTAATATTTTTCCTTACGGTACTTTTGGAAAGCAAGAAAATGCAAAATCTTTGCTTTAATTATCAGTGCCTTGGAATATTTGAATGAATTTTGCTCTTCTGTCGTATGTAGGACATTGAAAAAGAAAAGAAAAGAAAAGAAAACCCTGAAGCCATGGATGAGGATGAAACTGAAGTTACAGAAATAAAGGTAGCTCATTTTGAGGAATCAATGAAATATGCTCGAAGGAGTGTTAGTGATGTAGATATATGTAAATATCAAGCATTTGCTCAAACTTTACAGCAGTGTTGAGGTTTTGGGTCAGAATTCCGGTTCACAGATCGAGCAGCTACTACTACAGTCAGTGAAGGAACCACAGATCCTTTTGCTACACAAACTGATCTTGATGATGATGATGCATACATGAAGTAGTGTATGCATTTTATTGTTCCTGTCTTGGTTTGAGTCCACTTTTCTAGCAAGTCTTGGTCCGGATTATCTGATTGTTGATCACCTCCAATACTCTCAGTATTATCTGACCAGTTATAATAGGGATGATGAGAAAAGTCTGCTATGATCAGACTTTAGTTCCTTCTATATGGATGCAGCATTTCGCATGATTACATTTGTTATTTTGTGATGCTTTGATTGCTGATTATGCTTAGACATTTGATGCTATGTAAATGATTTCTTTTGATTCTTTTGAATAACAAAGGCTGATATTTTTTCCTTTGAAAACTAATTAATATGACATTACATGATTTACATGTGTATTAGATGAGAATAAATGTATGATTCTTTTTTTTTTAATTTAAACATAATATCATATTAAAAATTTATATTGATTAATAATGGACACCATTCAAACTACTAAAATATACTACTAAAATATAATGACTATACATAAAGCGACTAAAAATGACTAAATTAGTGACCAATAAATGAGATTAATAACCAAAATTCGCAAATAAAATGACCAATAATTAAGAGATACACGACCAAACAATGAAATACAAATGACCAAAAATCAGTTTTGGTGGCTAATTTATGGTCTTTTATTACGTGACCAAATTTGGTCATATTCTAGCTTGTCATGTGATCATTAATTTGGTCACAAATGTGGTCATATATTTGGTCATTGATTCAAATATATTACCAAATTAATGACCAAATATATGACCAAATTAATGACCAACCGACAAGCTATAAATGACTAAAATAAAAATGACCAATTTTGGTCATGTAATAAAAGACCGCAAATTAGCCACCAGCGATCGCCAAACCAAAAGTGGTCATTGATATGCGGATTTTGGTCATTTTTTTGGTCACTAATATCTCATTTTCCACTAGTGTTCCGACCTCGGGTGTGAAAACTGCACCACTTCTAAAAATGAAGACTTTCACCAAATCTTTGCATTTTACACACTACTACATTCGGACTGGGTGCCAACTTCAGCCCTGTAAACCCACTGAAAACAACAGAAAATCCCACTGGAAAACAATCAAAATATGCTAGCAAATCCTATTTGAAAAACTCAAATTTATCCTTTGCAGAATTGTCTCTCCTTCCAACTAAGCTTCCGACGTATTAGCTGTCAAAACAGCTACTCCTTCCGTCGTTTCAGATCCCCAAATAGCTAACTTCTTCCGCTGTTCATCGAAAATCAGATCAGCTAAGCACTAGGATCGGTGATTGAAACAACTAAATATTTCTGACGTGTCGGTCCGATCTTCCTTTGGCTTCCGACGCGTCGGCAGTCCAATATTCTAAAGTTTTCCAACGTTTCTTTAATTAGAAAAAATTTCTTCTTTTTCTTCTTTCCTCCATTGACGGCATCAGAAGTCTCTTTGGCTAACTGAGCCGACGTATCGAAAGTCCAAACCACTAACTGAGCCGACGTATCGGCTGCTGAAATCGCTAACGTCTTCCGATGACTTCCAACACTTAAAAGATTTTTTAATTTTCCTCTTTCTCAGCTTACTTCACCCAACGGCATCGGCTCTCAATGCCTTTTCATTTCCGCCAATGCGGCTTCCACATCCACTATTTTCCTCTGAAACTTCTCTTCTTTTCATTGGCGAGGAAGTTCCCTCAACAGCCGCAACGGTGGCTCGTCATCCTCTATCTCCTTCCGATTGGCAACCAAATATACTGTTGGCATGACACGATTGGCATCGGCGGGATTTTCACATCGGAAGGCTAGCGCCTTTAGCTTCCAGAACGGCGGGCATTCAAACCACTTCTTGCTTCTGATCGCCGCTCTTAGAAAAATCTTGAACTTTTGGCATCGGTGGTTGCTTCTCATCGGAAGACTTAGTGCTTTTGGATGCCGCAATGGCGGGCGCAGGAGCACTTTCTTCCTCCAATAGTCAACTATTTCTTTACTTAGAAGAATTTTAGAAATTCTTTCACAGCGTCGGCGGTCGGAGAACTTACCCATCAGACGCCTTGTCGTTTCTCCATCCGCAACGGCGGATGCTCGAACCTCTATTTTCTTCCGACTGACACTTAGACAAGTTTTCTCAAAATTCCTTTCCACTGCTACGCCTCATCTAATGGCCTTCCGACTACTTCTTCTGCCATTTCGGAGGAGCTTTCCACTAGCTCTTCCCACTGTCAACACTTAGGCAATTTTTCCAAATTTTCCCTCTGTCAGCAATCGCATCCACTACTGCATCGACGGTTTCATCCTTTCGTCAGCCGCAATGGCGGACGGGAAATTGCTAAACTCTTCCGATACATCCGAATTCTGTTCCTCTTTAGTGTTCCGATGCTCCGACTGTTCAGGCACTTAGATAATTTTTGGAAGTTTGCTGCCATCAAACTTTGATCTCTACTGGGAAGAATGAAGTCCTACCTCTGTCACTGCATCCTTCATGGCCCCATAGAGGCCCACTATTGCAACCTTTTCTCTGATACCACTCTGTCATGTCCCCGACCCTCCAACTGGCGAAGAGGACATGACCAACACAACAAACACGAGAAACGGGCAAATCGCTCCATGAACATGATCAGACAGCAATGCTGAAATTAAATGCTTAAACATGATAAATACTACAAGGCATAAAACGTAATTATCCAAATGCATGATCATAACCAGATGCTCAAAGCCTTAAATAGTCATCATACAAAGATGCATAAAACATACAGAGATGCACAATTACTCAACATTCAGCGGAAGCAACACACACATTCCAGCATTTAGCATGTTCATCATTCCTTATGAAATAGTAAATACATAGGTGTAATTAATTATCATGCGCAGCGGAATTAACATGCATTCATACAGGCATTCATTCATATTCATCACATTCATTAACAGGGAATATAATTGTAGAATTCAAATAGACAAGATTGCTTATCTTTTTAATGAAGAACTCGCCTCACAACCAGCTACGTCGCTGCACATTCCACCTAACCATAGGCCAGCGTGCTCATCAATCTCTTAGCAACACTTCCACCCCCGAGCTGGGAATGATTCCTCCAAGGATAAGGGTCAATGCAGGCTTACACATAACCAAGGGACCAAATCAGTCAAACCAACATAGCTAGGTTTATCAGGCCATCAACCGATCGACCAAGCCAGCACAGTCCAAGGGACAACCACTGCATACTCGCAGCAACACAATCCCTTCACAGCACTGTGAAGAAGGCAAAGACAACCAGGGATAATCCCAAACAAAATATGAGCACAGCTCAAGTCCACAAGACAACACAGAGTTGTTCTTTGCCCTAATGTGGACAAAACAACTCAGCAACAGCACCAAAACTAGGGTATATCAGCAGCCCAAACTCACCATGAATGATGGCCACAACCCACAGTCTCAAAACAAAGGAGAAGCCAAACTCCTAGCGTGGACAGAAGTAGCACTCCTAGCATAGACATGGGAAAACTGAACTGACAATTGTGGCAATCAACAACCAACTAATGTCCACGAACCCACAGCACACAACCCCTCAACACAAATGCTGGAGAATGACACAACCCATGCAAACATGGAAGAGACACACACGTAGTCCAAAATTGAAGAAGAAATCGGACTCACAACCACATCCGAAAATCATGGGAAGAATAACAACAACCCAAAACATGGGTGAAATCAACAGCAAGCTGCATACACAACAGAAATTCATCCTCGCGAGGCTGCTCTCCCAGCTCGCTGCATGTGCAAAACCAAAGAGGGAACCCCCGACCAGCGCGTGAGGAAGACAGAACCGACCCCTGCATGAGGATGAGAAACTTCCTGCTTGTGCGCGTAGATGAATAGACCACGATGGGGAATGAACAGCCCACAGAGAGCACGCACGGTGAGGAGCCCGATCAGTTGCCTGCGTGAGGATGAAAACAGACTTCAGCTCCTACATGAGCATGAATCGACCAGGGAAGGAGTGGAGTGAATGGAAGGTTGTGGAAGAATGTTTCTTCTACCCCATGTGAGAGAAGAGGAAGTCCGCTGGTGGAGTGGGTATGTGGGCGAGGATGGACAGTCCTGCCACAACCACCACCACTCAGCATTAACTGCCCCCAACTACCTCAACAAAAACAATAAAGAGGTTGAAAAGGGTGAGACAAGGGATGATGGAAAATTAAACAAGGGTAACACATGGGTTTCCCCCATAGATCAAGGTTTGACATCCCCCACCCCCTTATCCTTTGGAATCATGCCCTTTTCATTCAACGTTGCACTTCCGTAGCTGGTTGTGGTTTATTTTTAATTGATGTGTGTATTTACATGATGCCAAATTATAATGTGCTACATAGCATGATAGACCATCGACAACTATCCCTATTGCCGAAACATACACAACTAAATAGATGGTGGGGCTTTTGCCTTAGCTCCTCACCATGATTAATTACAATCTATACATCATGCAAATGGGGTCAAAACCAGGGTGTGACAGTTTCTCCTATGAGGGAGGTGGGGAGGATTTCTCTTATGAAGGGGAAGGGATTTCCAAAATGCAAATATTTGACTGAGGAAGTGAAGAATCATTTAAATTAAAATCACTCAATTGCTCTTTTAGAGAAAAAAATAGAGACATACCCGAGTGAGACCCAAGTTCCTTGGAAAGGAATTCTGATCCACCTTCTCGGAAAGGTGTTGCATGTTCTTCTGGAGGATTCAAAGGTTGAGTTGGACCATATTCTGTGTTCCCTGCATCTTTCGTGTATGTATCTTGTGCCTATTCCTCCTTGGAGAGACTCCTCTTTTGAGTGAAAACAGGTGGGGGGGGCAAGCAGAATTTCTTCGCGAGATGCCCTACTTTATGATGGTGATGGCACCTAAATGACAAACCCTCATAGTCTAGTATTTTTGGACGGGTTTCAGAGCCCTATATTAGGCTTATATACTCCCTCATATTTGTTCAAATGTTCAATGAAACCATAATTCTTGCCACATACTTCCGATGAGTTTTTAAAAATGATAGATCTGTTTCGAAAAAAAACCCATGGAATTATCAAGATCCTTCAATGAAATTGGATTCCAAAATTCTAGTGGGAGGCTTGATAGCCGGACCCAAACTAGGGTTTTACCCAGCCTTTCGCTATCAGAATTGAACAAGGGTGTTCATTTTTTGAGCGTAATGGGCACCGAACCAAAAAACAGGTTCTGATTTAGAATTTTCTCTACCTCCTCTTTACTATTGAAGGTGAAGCTAAACCACCCTTTCGAAAGAGCATCTGCCTCTAGCTCTACCTGTATCAATTCCATCTATTTTTGTCGAACCCATATCTGCATTTCTTCTTGATTGATGTTTTTACCCCTGATCTTCCCCACTAGAACCAGATCCGCCATATCCTCTGCTTCCTCAATAGAGAGGTTGACTCCACAAATTAGGTTTAGGGTTCCCCCACTTGGGGCCGGACATTTAATCTTCTTCTTGTGCTTAAGGTTTTTTTCTCCCTTGACATCTTCTTCTAAGGAACCCTCAATCAAATTACTATTGCTGGTGTATGAACCTGACCCTAGAAGGGTTTCATATTCATCAATCATCTACAAAATGGAGGTCATGAAGACTTCTACGCTGAGATCTTATTTTGTGAGTGGAGACACTACCTATAATTGTTTTAGGTGGGAGGGAAAGGGTTCTAGCCACCCCTCTTCCCATAGATCTTGAAAGCTCGAAAGAGTCTGCTCAAGCAAACAAGAGGAGGGTTCTAAAGCAAAGGGTGCTCCAATGGTGGCCTCGTCTACTGGAGGAAAAAAAGTAGTTGGTTCTAGTGCAAAGAGCGCATCGTTTGTTACCGCATTTTCCAGAGAGAAAGCATGAGGAGAAAAGAAAAAAGAAGAGTGGAGGCCCCCAAAATCCGACTCCAGTGCGAAATCTACTAATGGTGATGGTGAGAGGTCTGCATATGGGACTGGTGGTAAAACCAAAGACTCACAGTCCGCTCTATCCTCCATAATTTTTGCGGTTGTGGTGAATCTAATAGCTAGCAACGAAGCGGGTAATGGTGGAGACAAGGTAGTGCATAGAGTTGTTGGGCTATCTAAGGCAATGAATATGGGCTCACTCTGCCACGAGTCAATTGTATAGTCTAGAAGGTCAACGTCTTCTTCGTATGCCATGTGGCAAGAGGCTAAGGAGAAAGACAATTGAGCCCCCTCGAGCTAGGCATTGAATTATATAATGTTATAATTCAAATGTTATAATTATTAAAAGAGTTTAGAATTATTAAAAGAGTTAATAAAGTGGTTTGAAGCCCGGTAATGAAGGAGAAGTATCCAAATAAGATGACTAGTTGTAAATTTATGAGTTTTTTTTTTTTAAATATACAAGAGTTATGAGGTGGTAATGTCCTCTACTAAAGTAAATAAACTAAAATAAAAACTTAGAAAAAAGCACATAAGCTAAACAATAAGGAATAAAACATAGAAAAAAAAACAAATAAGTTGAACAACTAACCTATACTTATTTTATTCCATTATTTTTTACACTTATACATTTTAGAAACCCAATAATTGTAAAAATGAATAAATTGATTAAGAGCCATAACCACATTGATTTGTATTCATCTATCTATTTTAGAAGCTTATAAATTGTAAAGATGGATAAATTGGATGAAGAGGGAGTTGATTTTTTCAATAATGTTATTGATAAATATAGTATGATATTTATTTACCAACTTGGAAGAGATCAATTCAAAAGTTAAGAAAATTTTATTTATTTTGTTGGGACATATTATAAGAGAAGTTGGTTAGTTAGACTACATGATAAATCTAAATTGTTTAATAACCACTATTTTGAAATTTGTGAATATATATAATTTGAAAAAGAAAAAAAAATAATATTAAATGGAAGAAAATATATTGTTTACCCTTTTGAATAAAAAAAATTGAATTTTCAAATATTGAAAATCTAAGTACTAGGGCATAGGGCATGCAAAACTTCTGAGGAAATTTTTTACTACAAAATAAATATATAAACATAAAATAAATTTTAGTTTTTAATTTTGCTCATTAATAATTACTAATACCTATATATAAAATTTTAGTCACAAATTGTCTTATGTCTAGGTTTTTGTTAAAACTAGTTAATTACTAGCTAAAACATAACAATTAAAAGACAAGTGGTTTTTAACTATATATCTATATCTATATCTATCTATCTATCTATCTATCTATCTATCTATCTATATATATATATATATATAAGTTTAGAATTTGTGTGGAAGCCCTGGATGTGTTGTCAACTTGCAGCCTAGACACGCCTTTAATTATCAAAGTTAACAAAGGATAGAGAGAAATAACTCAGAACCAAAATATTAATAGGCCTTAATCACTACATATGGATTCATCATTTCCAAACCATGCGTTATAACTCAAAAATTTCAAACCTTACAACATATTATATGAACCATGGTATAAATCATATATAATGCCAAACAACAACATTGTTTTCATAAACCTTTTAACCTTGTATTATTATAACGAAAGATTACCATATGGTTAGTACCGTATGCCTTTACAAACCCCAATCCCTTGCGCTTAAGGTAAGAGTCAGAACACACCATATCTTAGGCCATGGTAAGGCCTAAGGCGTTTTGAATTACACTGAACAAATATATTACATAATGGTTGGGGTCAAGACTATGAATAGTTTCCCAAGCCTTAGGGAAAGTAAGGACCTTGTCAAAATAATCAAAATAAGATAAAGTAAATAGAGAACATCACCTGCATGGGAATGGATGAATGTTTCATAAGAAGCGGGCCATTGCCTCAACCAACAAAACTTGACATAACATATAGGATAAGTATATTAATAACTTGCACATGAGTAATCTTCTAGTAAAAGATGGTAAAAACTATGCATGCAATTTTTTTTATGATTTTGAGGTTTGTTACATAATGGTATCAGAGCACAGTTACAACACTATCCCTGAATCGACTCAACACTTAAACTAATAAGGAAACCAAAAAATAAACTAATTTACTTCATTTTTTGGTTTAAATTCTCTTACAAAACAGAAAGAGAAGGATAACTATATTTTGCAGGAAAACATGGTAGATGCAGAGATGTCTGTAGAAGAAGAAATTCACCCAGAAAATCCTTTAAACAATGAAGAGGGAAATTTAAGGGATGGGGATATCCTGGTAGACTTGAATGAAAATCAAGACAATAAATCTGAACTGCGAAGAACTATGAAAGAAATTAGATCATAGATAAGAAAGGTTAAAGAAGATAATGAACGAATCCTAAAAGATCAAGAAGAATTAAATACTATTCTATTAGCTAAGATATGTAATGATGAAAAATAAAAGAATAAAGAGTCTGAACATGGCCTACCAAAAACTGCACCTTACAAATGTAAGGGAAGAAAACTAGAATTTTCCAGTCATAAACCTGAAACTTCCAGTGAAGAATCTATCAAACTTCATTTGGAAAAAAAACAAGCCTCAAGCGGAAGTAGTGATGATAATAAAAATAAAAAGAAATAAATACCATATGAGGAAATCTCTAGGGATTTTAAACTTATATTAAACCACCAATGTTTAATGGGGGAATTGAAAAACGAGAAGAAGTGAAAGCATGGTTGTCAAGGATGAAAAATCATTTCTAAATATATAATTATTCTGACAAACTAAAAGATAAAATGGCCATTTATAATCGCATTAGAAATGTAGATATATGGTGGCAGGATATAAAGAAGGTCAAGCGAATAAATGAAAGATATGTAACTTGGAAAACATTTATAAATATTTTTAAAAGAAAATACGTGTCAAAACAGTACTACAAAGAGAAGGCCAAATAACTTTATGAGTTTAGACTAGGAGCCATGACTATGAAAGGGCTCTACAATAATTTTATGAGCCTACTTTGTTACGTATCTTACACAATTGATGAAAAACCTAAAATATAATGTTTTCTCAGTTTTTTTCCTATCATGTTCAAAGAATGGATTGAGTATGATTATTCGAAGATGCTAGAGGAAGCAATGAGAAATAAAAACTTCTATTATGACCAAAAAACAAAAAACGGAAAGTGTACCAATTTGTAAGAGTAAAAGGAAAAATAATTTTGATCCAAGAAAGAAACAAAGTAAATTCCATAAAAACACAAGGAATAACTATAGGGGGTATCAAGGTAATAACTATAAAATTTTTAAACCACATAATTCTAAAGCAAAATAACTTACGACTCTTTTTAACAAAAAAACTGCACAAAAAGAACCCTTAAAATGTTGGGAGTGTGACGGGACACATTAATTTAAAGATTTCCTAGTAAGAAAGGATTTTTGTAATGTTCACTCCATTCAAGAAGCAGTTATAGTTGGAGACATGGAAAGGAGGATGCCCAAAAATTGTGCTACTTTGGAAAACCAACAAGCAGACCATCAGACTTCCATGGCCAAGATCGAAGGTATGGTAAACAATCAACCTATTTCCATTTTGATTGATCTGGGTGCAAGTTGGAGTTATATATCACCTCGAGTAGTTGAATTATGTAAATTAGTACCTGAAAATTTTGATAAGTCGTGGCTCATACAATTAGCCATCGGTACTAAACGTAAATATACTAGTTTTGTTAAGAATTGTGAAATGTGGATGAATGATTTCACTACACATGCTGATTTAAATACTCTTCCTTTAGGTTCCTATGATCTGTTAATAGGAATGGATTGGCTAGAAAAACACAAAGTAATGTTAAACTGTTTTGACAAAACTTTTACATGTATAAATGATGTTGGAAGCACTATAGAATTAAAATGGATTCCTAAGAAAGTTCCAATTTAGACAAATCCCCGCTCTACAAATGAAAAGATCCATAAGAAAATTATGCAAAGTTTTTGATGTCTATATAATGAATGATAATGATATTGAAAACAAAATTAAAATGGAAGACATATCATTCTTAAAGGAGTTTGAAGCCATATTTCTGGAAGAAGTCCCTGGACTTCCTCTGAAAAAGAGACATTGAATTCACGATCAATCTGATACCTGGAGTGGTACTGGCATCGAAAGCTCCTTACCAAATGAACATAATAGAACTTACTGAGCTCAAATATCAACTACAAGAATTGATTGATAAAACGTATATTCAACCTAGTGTTTCTCCTTGAGGAGCACCAATCTTATTTGTGAAAAATAAATACGGAACCTTAAGGTTGTGCATAGACTATCGATAGTTAAATAAAATGACCATTAAAAATTGATACCCGCTACCCCGAATAGACGATCTATTCGATCAATTCTATGGAGAAACTATCTTTTTGAAGATAGACTTAAGTCCCGGTTATCATCAAGTGTGAATAAAATATGAGGATATCTTTAAAATTGGATTTAGGACTCGTTACGATCACTGCAAGTTTGTCATAATGAATTTTGGGTTGAAAAATGCACCTGTTGCATTCATGTGATTAATTAACAACATACTAAGTAACTAGCTGGATAAGTTTGTGGTTGTCTTCATAGATGACATACTAATCTACTCAAAGAAAGAACACGAACATAAATAACATTTGAAGATAATTCTGCAAGTACTAAGAGAACAACAATTATATGTGAAGTTCAGTAAATGTGATTTCTCCAAGGATAGGATTAAATACCTTAGGCACGTAGTGTCCAAGGATGGAATCTCTATTGACCTCGAGAAAATCAAGGCCGTCACTGAATGGTCGGTTCCTAAAAATGTAACCGACGTAATATCATTTATGGGGATAACAGGATACTACCAGAAGTTTATCGAAGGCTTTTATAATATTTCCTACCCCATAAATTCATTGCATAAGAAAGGTAAAAAGTTTGAGTGGACTGAAAAATGTATGGAAATATTTAATAAACTAAAACATATACTAACTACTGCCCCGATCCTAAATATTGCTTATCCTTTCAAGGACTTCGTTGTATGTAGCAACACTTACAAAGAAGGATTAGGAGAGGTTTTAATACAAGAATATTATGTCGTGGCATATGAATCTGGAAAATTAAAGGAACATGAAAAGGATTATGCTACACACGATTTGGAACTTGGTTCCATAATTCATGGCTTAAAAATGTGGTGACATTACCTAATTGGAAGGAAATTTCTACTTATGTCAGATAATATAAGTCTTAAATATTTATTTGATCAACAAAATCTAAATGCTAGACATGCAAGATGGCTTTCCTTCTTAAGTGAATATGATTTCAAAATCAAACACATAAAAGGAAAGGAAAACAAAGTTGCAGACGCTTTGATTCATCATGCCAATCTATTGTTTGCAAGAAGCATACATGAATATGATCTGGATAATTAGATCCTAAGCACAGAAAATTTTGATAGGGAATATCAAAATTTAAAAGAAAAGATCACTAAAAATGAACAAAATCAAGTAAAAACAGATTTCATCCTAAATAAACAAAGACTTTTGCTGTATAAAAACAGGTTGTACATACCTAATATAGCAAAAATAAAACTTACAGTTATGAATGAGCTACATAAACAACTGCATTTAGGGCATCCTGGATACCAAAAAATGATCACCATGATCAGAAAATATTTATTTTGGCCAAACATGAAGAAAGAAGTGGTAGAATACTTAGCTCGTTGCATAAAATGTCAGCAAGTTAAGGCTGGACATCGACATCCAACATGACTGTTGCAACCACTACCCATTCTGGAATGGAAGTGGGAAACAATTAGTATGGATTTTATGACAGGTCTACATGATTCAATCATGTTCATAGTTGATAAATTAAGTAAGGATGCTCATTCCTATTAAATCTACCTATAGATTTGTTAACATTGTAGATATTTTCATGAAAGAGATATTCAGGTTACATGGCGTACCAAAATTAATAGTCTCAGATATAGACGCAAAATTTACAGATAATTTCTGGAAAGATTTGCTTAAAGGTTTAAGAACACAGTTGAATTTCAATACTTCATATCTTGTGCAAACAAATGGGGAAACTAAAAGAGTAAACCAAGTCCTAGAGGACATTCTAAGGATGTATGTCATGGACAAACCAGGTAAATGGAAAGACTACCTACACTTAGTATAATTTGCTCACAATAATAATTTTCAAGTTTCGACATGTATGAGTTCTTTTGAAATTTTATATGAACACAAATGTAATACTCCAATTTCATGGAGTTTTCCAGTTGATAGGATGAATGTTTTGTAAGGAGAGGGCCATTTCCTCAACCAGTAGAACCTGTCATAACATACAGTATAAGTATATTAATAACTTGCACATGAGTAATGTGCTAGTAAATGGCAGTAAAAACTATGCATGTAAAAACAAATTGCAATTTTGAGGTATGTTAAATAATGTTAGGACCTGATTTGTTAAAATATATGGAGCTAATCGTGAAACATGGACAAAAAAACTTAAAGGCTTCCCAAGATAGGAAGAAAAGTTATGCTGACCTAAAAACAACTCCTAGAGAGTTCGAGGTGGGTGAACATGTGTATATAAATGTAAAGCCCAAGAAAATTTCCATGATATTGGGAAAGTATTCAAAGCTGGGACCCAAGGATTGTTGTCCATTCAAAATTTTGGCTAAAGTACGGTTGGTTGCATACTAGTTTTCCATACCAATCAATATTAAAGTGTATAATGTGTTTCACATTTCTATTTTAAAAAGATATGTTCATGATGTTTCTCATGTGATCAATTGGAATGTGATCTAGGTGGAACCTGAAGGAGAGTTCTAGGTGGGAATAGAGCACATTCTTGATAGGAGAAAACTTTTACTTTGAAACCATACCATCAGACAAATCAAGGTGCAATGGAAGCACCTTAGTCTAGAAGAAGCTACTGGGGAACTGGAAAGTAATATGAAGGAGGCAGATCTAGTCTTATTCCAAGATGATGAAATGGAAGAATAAAGAAGAAATATAATAACATCGAGAATGGTGTTATCCACTAAGGGGAGGTGTATGTAATGCACCAGAATTTAATAATTCATTATTAATTCAGCTAAAAAATACTTTAATTATTATTTATATTATTTTTACAGAAATTAAAAAATAAAACATTTTGCAATTAATCATTTTTATTTAATAAAACATGTTGAAGGGCGACAGAAGTAGAAATAATTGTTAAAGAGTGTTTCTTGGCATATAAGAGGAAAAGACAAGTGGCTGAATCCATTGAGTGAGAAATTAAGTTGCAGGAGGCATCATCCCCAAAAATCAGGTCACAATGCCTAGCTGAGTGCTAAAGAGAAGGAGGCTCATAAATGACCAAGTCCTAGGAAAAATACTATATATTAGTATCTCCATGAGCAGTAGGATGCTATAATTGGGCAGGGATTAAATCCGAGAATGCAAGAGATGGAGCATTGGAGTATTTTTCTCTTGTGGTTCAACAAACAGGCTTGGGGGTTCTGGACCAACTAACTTGGTTGCTCTGGGAGTTGGTTGGGAGGAACAACTTTTCCACTTTTGTTTTCCTAGCAGTGGTTCCAGGTTCTTATTCTATGTTTTAAAATTACGGTAAAATGCTTTATTCTATGTCTACATGAATAATGTATAACCTAGTATGCATCGATGAGTCTAGTTTATTTATCAAGTTTCTACCCAGTTATGTTGATTATAAAATCTTAAATGGTTTCTAGGAAATCTTCTTAGATCAGGAATCTAAACCTGAGTTAGGATTTTATTTTATGGAATATATGATTTGGAAATGGAATTGTGTACTTAATGATCAAGTTTCAAACTATATCAAATCCTTTCTTATGTGAACTATTTAGTTAATGTACTCTGCACCCTCTTACTATATATATTTTTTAGTCTGTAAATCGAAACTGATAGTAGGTA
>LPNX010257673.1:20808-57957 GCA_001517045.1 Pseudotsuga menziesii | reverse complement strand
ATATATACATATCCTATTTTCAATCTTTTAAATATCGATACGGTAAATATATAGTCAAATTATATCACCTAATTCTTCACATATGTAGAATTACATTAGAATACAAGCATAATATTTTTATAAATATACAAAGTATATGTGTTACAAACAATCCATACAGAGTAAGCCTAGTTTATGATTACAATGTGATAAATATAAAAAATATTATATAGATACATCTGATCAAAGATCCAAATAAATTATGCATTTACATAATAAACATAGTAAAATTATAAGCCAATCCCTTATGGATATACATGTATTTATTTCCATTCGGATCGAGGAACCGTAAGCAATTAAAGACCTATACAGATCATAGATCTACATCAATTAAAAAGTGAATGAAAATTGTTAATCAAAACCAGTTTACATGACAGATCCTACAAAATCAAGTCGATATCCTTTAGCCATCTCCATGATTAAAGATGTAATCACTTATACAATCCCTCTTGGATTCGCATGAGCAAAACCTGATTTTCCATGAACTCATGCAGGAAGTCAAAAAAAATTCTCATGTATATTTCAAGCCTCTATTGGTTGCAGAGAGCATAATGTGTGTATGAACAACGTGGGTACATAAAAACTATGTACATAATGTAATGGTTGATTGAAGGCCGAATGTAAATTGTTGATAGGGTTGGTTCCTTTCCATAAAGTGTAATGGGGAAATATTGAATGGCATACTGGGGAAATAAAACTAATTGAATGCGCTATTGGGGGTAGAATGTGTATAATCATCTAGCGAGAGGTTGGTATCAATCAATCCTTCCATGATGGAATCAGTATCAATTCTTAAATTTGTTATTATTTATTCCCCTATCCAAGAGGGAAGTGGGCTTAGTTATAGATTCAATTGTGTGTCCAGTCCTCTCACGTAAGGTATTCGAGTTGTTGGGTGAATCTAGCAAAGGCGTATAATCAAGTCGTAGCGATTCAAAAAACCTCATGGGGAAAAGTGTATTAAACGTAATGAATTCATAAGGTAGATTGTGTATTGTATGGTAAGGCTCATTAGGTAAGATGGGTCAATTTGTCAACTTAAGTTATATACGTTATTATGCAATGTTTCATAAACTTGTCAAAAAGGTGCATCCATAAGGATTTGATCGTTCAAAAAAGGAGTGGTATAATATCTCGACCATTTGCACCAAGCCCCACCTTGTGCCATCGAGAGATCCCCTACTCTGTTTTCCCAACCCCTTCTCTCTGCTGCATCTTCAAAGTCCCTCTCCATCTTCGGCAAGATCAGGTTCCAGCCTTGTGGGATCCCATCGTTGTCGACACCCAGACAGAATTGGCATATGATATTCATTGTGATATGTTCTCTATATTCTCCAGTATTCAACTTGTAGTATTCAAATTGACTTGAGTTCAAACTGGAGCATCCGTGCCTTGTATTCCTCTGCCCATGCGTGCCTCCTTTTCGTGCATCACAAAGTGGATTAATGTTCAAGATGTTAAAGAAAAGAATTGAAGTATATTACAATTCTTAACAACAAATCCCATTGAATCTAGTTCAAATAGAAGAATTCATGCCTTGTATTCCTCTGCCCCTGTATCACAAAGTGGGATAATTTTTCAGAGTGAATTTTCTTAACGCACAACCCTTCAACCCCATTGACTCCCTCATCAGGTAAGTTTTAATCCGAGAGTTTTATTATGCAGACTATTCAAATAATTTTAGGTTGATCAAAACCCCCTTCAACATAGACAATAATATCAGGATTTCTGATTCATGTTCAAAGCTCCTTTTTTCTACACTTAGTAAGGGATTTACAAGAGGAATCCCAAGAGAATTACCAGATGCAAATTTCCTCATTTATTATACACATCCTAACCATGGTGTTGCAATCGAAACAATTTGTTTGATATATAGTTTCCACCATGAAATATTTTTTTTATTTAAGAAATACAACACCCATAGTCCTCCTAAGCTCCGTGAAACAAGAATGACTTGCTTATTGCCATTTGATGTGTAAGCCTGTTCCACCAATTTTATCAAATTTTCCAAATAGTTTGCACCCACAGAAGAGGAATTCATTCCAGGACCGTAAAGAAAATCATAGGGTGCACCAAAAAGTGATTTACCATCAACATATCCATCCTCAAGCGATTTCACCAAGGATGACATATATGGTGTTATAGACCCACAACATAAACAGAGTGGTAATGAGAAACAATTAAATTAAAAATATCCAATAAGTGGTTAGTGTGTGTTACAATAACTTTCTTCAATTACTGCAATTACTACAAGGAGTGTGCGTTACAGTAACTTTATTCTCAATATCTTAATCCTATGTTAGTTTGCCAAAATTTACATGCCCTTCCGTGTTTTCCAGTGTCTCATTTTTTTCTTTGGCAGTGTTTTAATGCGAGTAATGTGGCTGGGAAAGTGTATTTTGCAATGGGAGCTACAGGTTATCTATTCTTCATATCTGATATTCCATCAGTTGTGTTGAAATTCGTTGCTTTTCCGCAATTAACTCCTTTTTTTTTGTGTTTGCAGGAAATGTATTTTTCCCATACCTGCATTTGCATGATTTCAAATTATGATGGGTCGAATGTATATGTGTGAAGAGAAATATTTTATTTTCAATTTGGTAATACGATTTTAGTTGAAATCACCTTACTTAGATTGTAATTTTAATTGTGCAAATGAATTCAACGTTTTCCATTACCATCAATAACTTAAATCTACAATTTCAACCAGATTATAAGTAGAAAAAATACCCAAAAAAAGGCAGATGCAATTCATACACTCAAAATAAGCCAAATATCGTAGTGTGAAATTAATGCAGTGTGCTTTACAATCTCTATCTTAATTCTCAGTATCTTATCTTCTATAAGTTGTGTCGAAAATCCCTGTTTTTCCAGTATTCCATTTTTTGTTAGTTGTCTCAAAATTCTTTTCTTTTCCAGTGATAATATCTTGAAAGTGGTCAGGAAAAACACCGAGGAGATTGGATTAAGTGCAGGATTGAAAATGAAAAGTTGCAGCATCTACAGTCTACTATCACTAGTCATCCACAAAAGTGAATTATCTCAATGCATGGAAAATGTTAGATACTGATTCATGAAAACCTATATAAGGCGATCTAACATAGTTTAGCATGGTTGAAAAAACACTGCATGTTGGGTTCTGGAGAGGAAGATGCAGTTAGAACAAGAAACTATCTAATATAAGCAATGCAAATGCTTCTAAAAGTAAAGAAAAAACAGTAATCAATTCACATTATAATGCAAAAATAGATATGAAACAACAACCATCATCCAATACAAAAAAAGTATCACATGCAAAAGTAGTGACAATAGTTTCTACGTGAAGAACAAAGATTTCGTTAATGGATACTGAAAGGAGTATAGAGCATATGCAACATGATTTCTACTTTAAAATAAATAACTCTACCCTATGCTAAAGGGAGAGTCTAGTACAACTATATATACACTATGGACAACTATATATAATCACTTCTTAAACTAAAGCTCTTATCCTCTCTGGTGGTCATTTTTTACACCCAATACTACCCTTGGTAGTTATATGGTATATCACATAGTTTTTGATTATGATGTGGTTCTAATAATTAGAGACACTTCAGAGTTGTAGATTGCAAAGATTAATCCCCTAGGTATTTTATTGCTAGCAGGAATTAAACAAGCATGTTAGGTATTTCTACTATTCGGGTGAAATTGAAGGGATTTGAATTTGTAAAAGACCAAACCCTGTTTCAAAATCACACCACCAAACACACTTTGTGACACTCAAACAACATTCAACAATAAGGGTTCATTATGTGGATTAAAATTCCCAACTGAACAACACATAAGGAAAGAAATAAAATAGAAGGCCAAAATAGGAATATGGAACATACATCAAGTGTAAAAATACCATAGTGTTGTGCTTAATGCATAATGCTTCTCCTAAACAAGAATAGAAGATCACAAGGTCCAAAGCGAATAGGTAGTAGCAAACATTTAGTGGATCTGTAATGATAGGAAATAAGTTAATCTACATATAATCAATGCGAGGAAAATTATGAGTGAATTATGTGAGCCTTTCTCAAAGATTTCATATTGGGTGGAAAGTTCTAAAGAATGGAAACTCCTTGAAACCTTCATTTTTTTAAAGGTTCAGTACTAGAGGCCTGCAAGATCTAAGAAGATTTTTGAAGACTTATCAAGGAAGAGAAAATGGAATTGGATTTCATGAAATTCTAAGCATGGTGATGAGGTTGGTTTCGATGGATAGAAATTGAAACTGTTTAGTATTGGTATTGAGCTTCACATTGCGTCTCCATTGCTAACATAATGGAAACAATGTTTATACCTTCATGTTTCTTTCCTCCTATTTTTTTCTTGCTTATATATTGTGTTTCTTTCTCAAATTAGCTTCCCTCTCCTCTGTGCAAGGGAACACACACCCATTAACATACAACAAGAATCTTGTTAAATATGGAGGACCTAAATGCATTAAACCTAGTAAGGAGAACATCCGTATACCCAAATTTATAACTGCAATTCCCTAAACTCTTTGAAGGCACACATGTAATAGCAACAAAAACCAATAGAAACAATAATATGTTCCTCCAATATTTTTGTGTCTCTATTTACTTGCTCAAATATGTACAAATCAATCGTTCACCTACTTATAAGCTATGATGGTATACAAAGTATATATTCCACTAACTCCCCTTCCACCAAATTTTCGGAAGTGTGTGTCATTGTGGGGCCACCAATATAAATCTTTACTTTGAACCTATGACAAAGAATGTCAACCCTTTGAAACCTTATATTTTTTAAAGGGTCAGTACTAGAGTCCTGTAGGATCTAAGAATATGGTTGAAGATGTATCAAGGAAGAGATAATGGAATTGGATTTCAAGAAATTTTAAACATGGTGATGAGAATCGTGTCAGTGGAAAAAAATTGAAATTGTTTAGTATTGGTATTGAGCTTCACATTCAGTCTCCACTGCTTCTAAAATGGCAGCAACGTTTATACCTTCAGGCTTCTTTCCTCCTAATTTTTTCTTTCTTACATACTATGTTTTTCTTTTATTCATGTTTATATATTTTCTTGTTTTTGTCATTGAAATTGATGTACTAGAGAATTGAAATTTCCAAGGGAATGATACTATTTTTAAGGAATGTGATTGTATGTAATGACATCTCATGAGATTTTTTTTTTTGTTTTGTTCTTTTTTTGCAGCTCATTCAAAAGAAACAAGATAGTGGAAAAATGGACACTTTGCATTGATGTCTGATGTTACCCCAACCCAAGCCAAGAAATCATTGAATACGTCCTGCACAACAAGGCTACAAATGAGGATTTCCAAAGAGAAAGAGAGATATATATAAGGATGATGAAAAATGAAGCATATAATATCGATCTTATAGAAGGGATAAAAACAACGAAAATGTATAGTGCCAATCACATTTTCATCTACACCAAATCAGAGCTTCTATGTAACCAAATGAAAGGAATCTACCAAGTTAGAAAGGGCAATTTGATACCACTTCATACAAAAGCAAGAACCATTGTTGATCAATTCATCTCTTTACGATAAACCACAATTCAAATATTAAGAGGATGTTTGTTGATCTATTTTTCGGGACAATGTCAACTCTAGGGTGGCTATGAAAAATGAATTGTCCAAGACAATGTCAACACTAGTGGGGGTGTGAAAAATGAAATGTCTAGGACAATGTCGACTATAGGGGGTGTGAAAAAGGAAATCAAATCAACATTTGGTGCATCAAAATGTGTCCCTACACTTTGTTACGCATCTCCTATATGTGTATGTTTTTTTGTTATAATGGTTTTAGTGTCACTCATGGTGTCTCTCTTCCAGTATAGAAGAATATTTTCACCACCATGTAATCGTTTCCATCTCTTCTTTGGGTGACAAGTGGAAGAATGCCATGTATAATTCTACTATGTCACAATTTCAAATTTGTCTTTTGGATAAGTTTCTTATAGTTATGTGCAGATTCTCCATGTTGTATGTTATTTTATGCACTCCTAGATTTTATTTTGCAACCATAAATGAAAACAATTCAAAAATACTAAGGCTCTGAGCAATAGCTTTGGAATCGTCATGGGTTAGCTTATATAGAAATATCATTGAAACATACAAAGCCATTGCAAAGGCTGCAAATGGTTTGATTTATTTAAAATTTTCATTAAAATACCACATATATCAATCTACCCATTGGGGCCTGGAATTTTGTTTTTCTTGAAAGAAGACATAACTTCCCTTAGCTCCTATTTTGATTCTCAAATATTCTCATTTTGCTCCTTAGCGACGAATCTGGAAAGAAGAATGCTAATTTGGAAATCTCATCTATATTTGTATACTCAAGGTACTTATAGATATTCTAAAAATGACTAATCCATATTCCTAGTATCTTTTCATGGCTTCTGACCCAAGTTCCTTGCTAATCTTTCCTTTCCTAGATTGTACTCAGTTATTTTCTATGATTTGCATATTTATTCAAATTTTTGGCATTATCATATGTATTCTTGAGCCAAATCGCCATGCTATTTAATTTCCACTTTGCTTCTCTAGCTGCCACCATCCTTCTCACCTTACTTTCCAACTCATTCAACCTTGATCTACTGGTCGGGTATAGCCCCAACTCGTACTGACAACATTAATTCATGCATGAGATAACAACTACATGATAAAACAGAAAACAATCCTCATGAACCAATGTCTCTCATCCAATCATCACATGAATAAATTTTGAGACTTTGTAATGGTTTCCTGCATAAAAGTACACAAGAAAGTGATGATCTCAATAAATATATTAAATTTATTAGGGAATTGAAAATAAAAATGAAAACCTTAATTGTAGGCATAGATTTAACTAAGGATGGGAATGTTGGACCTTATGGCACCGCAATTCCCTCTTTTTCTTTTCTGTGTATACGATAATCAAACTATTGTGAGGGTAATTAAAAATAAAAATGCATTGGAGCAAGTGATGAATACAAACCATGATTTTGGGTTTTTGTCTTACAGAATCTCAATCTATATCTCTTCCAACTCTTGCTATGTGTGGAGACCTAAAACTTAACATATGTATATCTTGCATCTATTGTTGTGGGATATTGAAATTAGTAATAAGTGTATAAAATAAATAACACAATTCCATGTAAATAAGATAAATAATAAGTTAATAAAATAAATAGCACAACACAGGTAATAATAAATAACACAGTTCCATGAACTTTGGATTTATATTTATATATACTTGGTTACGTATTTATTTTGATAGGAAGGTTACAAAATAAATATGCAAAAAAATGGAGGATGTAAAGCAATCATAAAATAAAAGAACACTAATCATAGTAGAAATAGCAATATTCCAGTAAATTTCAATATAAATATTTAGTGAATTTAAAGAAGTTTAAAATTTTAAATATATTTAAGCATTTAATGAACTTTATAGTATTCATACTATGTCAAATATTCCTCAAATTTCGAGTTGCGTACAAATTTATGTAATTTGTTTATACAAGTGCCAATAATTGGTTAATCTTGTCTTACATGGCCTGAATCAAACTCTTGTACAACGTTATTTGACAACAACACTCAACATTACAAAGTAAATAGCATTTTATAACTTCAAAAAACAAACAACATAAATACAGAGGTTACATCATATATTGTCAACCCAATGTACTATGTGAACCTTCTCTTGCTGACTGTCACTCTAACAACTCTTGACTGATAGTGTTTTCCAAATGAAAAGTCGTCATCTTTTGAGAATAACAGGTGACAATATACCACAAGAGTTTTAAGAGAGTCTTCTTCATAAAAAACAAAATGAAATGGTTTATCCTCCACCCTCAACAAAACAACCATTATTCTTCGAAATCGGTATCACTGAATGTTGGTTTTTATGTACAATGATCCCATCACCTCTTCTAGATGGCGTAGGGCCACAAATTGAGAATTTTATGATTAAAGAGGTTTCCTTTTGGAGAGCAAATTAACAAGCATTGTAGCATTTCCTTGCAACATATGAAACTTAATATTTAGCATGGTAATCAATCACATTCATGAACGCCCTTCTCCAAAAATGCATCATGCATGTGTTCTGAACTAAACCAAACTGAAGGATAATATATAATAGTAACTGAACTAGAACTATATGTTGTCATTAATGGTGTCATCAATATAACTTTATTTTTGTTAATGTAAAACATGGAAATTGTACTAAAAACCTAAAGTAAATTTTTTAGACTTCTTCAGTAGACAAGGTCAAATCACACTGCAAACACAATTTGTCATGTGTCATGCAAATTATTTTCTAGCGAAGTTGCATTAAGATAGGATACAAGCCAAATAAAATCTCATGTTTATTATTGACAAATTGGTTAATATTTAATCATTTTTTTATGCGGAATGAGAAAGAAGTTATGCAGCCTACAATCCAATGGAAATGATACAAGTGCCACTAATCAATATGTCCATGTCTTCCATGAAGTTGAAATGTTGAAGCTTATTGCAGAGGATGGTGTCTTGGTTGCAGGACACCATCAAATGTTTATATTGTGATAATATATGTTTTCTTAATACTTATTTCTATACAATTGTTTTATGCATATTTGTACATTTTATGTTTGGGAGTTTTCTTTTATCTCTACTAACAGTGAATTTATAGGTTTTGAGAATCCATATGCTATCTAGCGGAGAGGGATTGTTCCTTTCTATCATGGTCTTGATGTTATGTAGCAAGTGCAATAGGGAATAAGAAACACTACAACTTTTTGTTTAGGAGTTCCACAACAATTGGACTACAATGTCCCAGAGTGTCAAGCACTAGTTTTGGCCCCAACTTTAGAACTAACCCAACATATAGAGAAAGTTATGAGGGAACTTGGTTATTACCTACAAGTATGAGTACATGCATGTGTTGGGGGTGCAAGCATTTGAGAGGAAATATAAGTTCTTTCTTGTGCATAATTAGTAGTCATGAATTTTTTCCTATGGCATTTCCAGTGTGAAAGTTTCCTGCTTCATGCCCATTTTATGTTTTATTATTACCAAATATATGATATCTTTCAATTCTACCCTCAAATCTCCAAGTTGGTGTTTTCTCGGCCACCATTCCTCCTGAATCCTTGGAGATTACAAGGAAGTTCATGAATAATCCAGTTAGGATTCTTCTCAAAAGAGATGAGTTTAACCTGGAGGGATTCAGCCATGTCGGCCTTATCTGTTGCTCATGATTCATATTTCCCCTCCCCTACGGATAATATCATGGTCATCTTCTATGTAGTCTGCATATTAATATGCACCAAACTCAAATATTTTGACACAAACCAATCACCATACCTTCTCTTCTCTCCCTTTACAAAGAATTTCTTCTTGATCCCTTCAAATGATAGGAATTGGATGAAAGCTATGGTGAAAATGTGGGTGCCTACCAAATATAGAATTATGCCATAGCCCAAAAAAATGAAAACCAGATAGATGCAAAATACATCCCAGCTAAAATGAGAATGTAGTGTTTAATAAATAGAGAATTGTAACGTAAGAGTTTGATTTATGCAAAAATCCCAAGTTAAAGTGAGAGTGTGGGTGAATATAGAATTATGTTGAAGCTTTGAATTGGGTTAACATCATGCAAATGCAAGCCTATCGACCTTGAATTGGGTTTGGGTTTACATCATGCATAAGAAATCCTTCCATTCTTGAATTGGGTTAACCTCATGTAGAAGAAATCCTGGTGAGAATACGGTTGTATAATGTAAACACATTTACATGAAAATCAGCCTCGAATATAGCCTAAAATCGGGAAAAATTGTTCAATGCAAACCTCTCAATATACTGTAATAGTGTAGATATCTAATAAATATATAGAATTAATCTAGAACCTTGAATTGTGCTCACTCAAAATTTATGAACATCAACTTCAAATCCATTAGCCACAAAAAATCGATTCTAAACTTGTGGGAAAACCGAAAATCCAAGAACAAGGGGTTGGGGTCCTAATAACTACATGTATGTGAACTGTTTCAATTTGGATTTTCAGAAGGAATTTATGAATCAATGAATTCAATCTTATCAACGCTATGTAGGGAGTTGGAAGTGCCTTAACTCTCCATTGCATTATTGATGGAGAGTATCTCTTGTATTCCCCACTCACCTCACTCCCATTCACACAAGATCATACGTTATCCAATATATGATATATTTCAATTGCTACCTTAAAATATCCGAGTTGGTGTTTTCTTGGCCACCATGCCTCCTGAAGCATTGGATATTATAAGGAATTTCATGACTAATCTAGCTAGGATTCTTGTCAATAGAGATGAGCTTAACCTAGAGGGTATCAAACAATTTTATGTCAATACAGAACAATAATATTGGAAGCTTGATACACTCTGTGACCTATATGAAACTTTGGAAATCACACAGAGTTTGATTTTCATTAATACAAGGCGGAAGGTAGATCGGATTACAGATCAAAAGCGAGTTCGAGATCACACTGTGTCTGCAACCCATGGTGATATGGATCAGAACAAAAGAGACATCATCATGAGTAAATTCAGGTCTGGATCTTCTATAGTGTTGATAATCACTGACCTATTGGCCCGAGGTATTGAAGTACAACATGCATCTATTGTTATAAACTATGAGCTACCAATACAGCCTGAAAAATACCTCCACCATATTGGTCATAGCAGACGATTTGGTAGGAAGGGTGTGGCCATTAACTTTGTTACCAAGGATGATGAAAGAATGTTGCACTACATCCATAGATTTTATAACTTTGTAATTGAAGAGTTTCCAAATAATTTGGCTTATTTAATATAAAGATATAGCATAAGCATTGCATATACACTAAGGAAGTGAGTTGAGTATTTTATCTTTTGGGTTGAATACTTCTCCTCCCTATTTCTTTGGCTGAGTTATCTGTATTTCTTGAACCTTTAGTAACTATTTACTATGTTGTAATCTTAGCTAAGAGTGAGCTATTTTAAGCTCTTTACTTTCTCTCTCAAGGGTTTTTAAGTTAATATTCATAATATGAGGTTGAGAGTGTAGAGTGAGTTGTCTGCACCTAGATGATATTCATGTTTTCAACTTTTTATGGATCAAAATAGGGAGAATATGAACTTTTAGACTATTGTACATCGATCTTATTTATGCATTTATGATTAAGCATGTTTTTGGATGCTATTGACTGTATATGTATTTTTTGCAGCTATTGGAAGCTATTGACTGCATGGGTTGATTCTGTATATAATATGTGCCTCTAGTGACTATTGTCACGTCCCCACCCCTTTGGCAAAGAGAGAACGTGAATTCACGGCTATCAAATACGGGAAATAGAGCATCATGATCATGATAATAAAAAGGCATTGAATTAAAACATGCATAGATGCATTATACAACAGAAGCAAAATACATTTATTAAGCATTCAACATGTTCATAATAATTCATTAAATAATTAAAATTGCAGATATTAAACAAAAGAGATACTTAACTTGAGAAGAAGCTTTCCCGCATTGTGGCTATGTCGTTGCAATGTTCCACCAAACCATAGGCCTGTGTGCTCATCAATATCTCAGCACCACTGCCACCCCACGCTAGGCATGATTCCAACAAGAAATCAGGGTAAAAAAACATACACACAAAATACCATACATCCACAGCCCATCCAATACACAGTTGGGTTTCATAGACATATAAGGCAACAATCTAATAGCATATGGGTTCCTTGGACTTACTCAACCAAGTAAACAATCACACTCAACACTGTCATTGATCCAAAAACAAGATATTTGCTACTCTATGATGTTAACATGAATTGCATAAAGAGAATGAATGAAGCTCACAAATCCATAAGAAGAGAACCAAACAGCATAGACAATATGCACATAAAGACAACAAGTTGATAACGAATTTCGTCCAGGATGGACTACATCTCTGGGCCTGCTTCTCAATAGGAGGGTCGATCTATAATCTCAGCATAAGGAAAAATACATGGCAATGATACAATGATACCTTGGCGACAATGGTCAGGAAGAGAACCACTGCCAAAAACACAACAAGACTGCTTCCATCAACTCCGAAGCCTGAAGATGGTGTAAAACAAGTATAAACACTCATACCTTCCTCCTGCAGAGCTACGCAATCTCCCTTCTCTCCTTTAGCTACAAAGTCTCCACTCCAAAGCATGAGTGGGAAATGGCAAATGAATGGGTTTATATAGGTTGGCTTGCCCTCTTCACATGACTCTCATGGATTGCTTTGGTTGCAACTAATTTTCCTATCTTGGCCTTGGTTATAACTTCCCCAAGTTGGTTTTCATGTGGTTGGGATTTTTTATTAAATAATAAACCAACATATTTAAAAATACCCTTTTAAAATGGCATACCCTTTTGTTGGCTTTTAATATGGTTAAAACTGTATTATAATAATAACCACTTTTAATACTTTAACCCAAAGTCTGTTATGCAATATGGTGGCGCTCCAACCCATATATTAGGTGGCATGTAACATTTGAAAGTTTGTTATAACACCCACTTTAAGCCATAAACAAAGTTCTTTAAAACACACATGTGGTAAAGAGTGGTCGGAATGGCAGGCTCCATGCGCAACGCTGCATTGGGTGGAGCTCCTGGTCATCACGTTGAAGGGGAGAACTATGGGTCAGGGCTATCCCCGGCCCCTTCTTGCGCCAATACAACTTTAATTAAACTTTTTCCCATAGCTTATACATCAAGCACCTTGTGACCCAACGGTAAGGTGAAGCACTTATGCAAGAGAGGTCACAGGGTTGAACCCCATGGAGACCATAATTTTTGTATTAGACATATTGGCCAATCCCGTGCTGCCACATGGCGGCCTAGGATTGGTCCATATCATGCCCAATTGGCATCCATTCAACCGCCAAGTCACTGTCTGTACTGTCATGTCACCATCCATATGCCCAATCAGCAGTATGCCAGCTCAGATTCGTACTGCCATGTGTCACCTTGTGATTGGTCTGTACTGTACAGATGCCACGTGTCATCCTCTGAGTGGTGCCATGTGTCATCTTTTGGTTGGTCCGTACACCTTCCATGTCATCTTTTCCATACCGTATGGATGCTACTTGTCACCCTGTCAGTGGTGCCATGTCATCATGTTTGTATAGTATGGATTCCACATGTCACCCTGTCAGTGGTGCCATGTGGAACCTCTTTTTGCCAATTTTTACCTGTTGACCTCATAGAACAGAACATGATAACTTTCTCATACGGAGTCCGTTTGAGGTGAAACAAAAGCCTTTGGAATCATCTCGATGAGCCCTTCGATCTGGCGCTAGTTTTGATGAGATTGGAGGACTATGAAAATTTTGCCTTCTTGGATCCTCTTGGATCATTCCTCCCCACTGAGAAGCTTTTGGCCTCCAAAAGCATTTACTAATCAACAGACAGGTGAGGGAATTACTCCCTCATTTTCTCCTTCTCTATCCACTTGGCTTTGCTTGGATGAGTGCCTCTGATGCCCACTCGAAGATAATCAAGTTCACCTCTGCGAGAATTCCTTTTTCTTCTGTCCAAGATGACATCTTCCTTTAGCTCATCCATGTACTCAAGAGAAAATTCATCAACTGATGGAAATGATACATTCTCCCTTTCATCCATGATCATGGGAGGCTCACAGAGTTTCAATTTCTCCACATTCACCACTGAGTAGATTTGCATGTATGGTGGTAGCTCTAAGCGAAAAGCATTCGTCCCAATCTTCTCCAAGATGGTGAAGGGACCATATCTAATGGGCTTGAGCTTCTTACCTTCTCCTTTCATCCTCTCCTTGCTGATGTGAAGCCACACTTGATATCCTACCCGAAACTGATGATCAACTCTATGCTTGTCATGGAGAGCCTTGTACTAGGCTTGACTCTTCTCCAACTGCTCTTGCATTGCTTGATGTACTTGTTGAACTCTTTGAATGAACTTGCGGGATTTGTCTTCATCCTTGGAAGCGCTTGAATCAACCTCTCTCCCGTAAGTCAAGTCCAATGGAGTCTTTGGCAAGTACCCAAAGCATGTCTCAAATGGTGAGCTCTGAGTGGAAGAATGCATAGCCCTGTTGTAGGCATGCTACACATACTAGATCTGCACATTCCATAACTTAGGATGCTTGTTGCAATAGCCTCGAAGCAAACAGACAACTATAATGTTGAGTACCCTGTCTGTCCATCGATCTGTGGATGGAAAGCGGTGCTCCTCTTCAACTTGGTGTCCATCATACACCATAAATTTGTCCAAAACTATCGAAGAAATCGGGAGTCCCGATCCAAGATAATGGATGTAGGAAGTCCAAAGTGAACCCATACATGCTGAAAGAAGAGAGAAGCATCCTAGTCTGCAGTGACTTGATTTTTACATGGCATAAGAATACACATCTTGCTAAACCTATCCACAACCACATACAAGTAGTCATGACCCCTCCTAGACATAGGAAAACCCCCCACAAAATCCATGGAAATGCTTTCCCAACGGTGGGAAGGAACAGGAAGTGGTGAGTACAACCCCAATTTTCTATTAGTGGGCTTACAAGTAGAGCACATCACACACCCCTTTACATATTTTGTTACAATGTCTTTTATGCGAGGCCAATACACAAGTCTTTGCAAATGAGCCAAAGTCTTACCCACCCCAAAATGCCCTGATACAAGAGATGTATGAGCTTCTCGTATTACATGGACTCTTTCACTGGTAGGAACACATAGCTTGCCCAAATGATAAAGCAACTTTCCCTGCAAATAGTAGTCTTCCACCTGTGTGCCATTGGTTAGCTTCTCATAAATATCCTTGAAATCATCATTAGTAGCATACTGCTCAATATAACTTTCATGGGATAAAGAAGCATTTTCCAAAATAATAGATGCAACAATAGGAGGTCTAGAAAGAATATCTGCCACTTTGTTACTAGTACCCTTCTTGTACTTGATCACTAGATGGAATTGTTGAAGAAATCCCATCCACCTGAAATGACAAGATTGCTGGAGCTTAGTCTGGGACTGGAGATACTACAAGGGCTGATGATCGATATGGATGATCCTCTCCTTACCCATCAAGTAGTGTTTCCACTTCTTGACACTCTGAACCAAAGCATACAACTCTTTTTCATAGGTGGGGTAGTTGATCAATGCTTGAGTAAAAGTCTCTGAATGGTAGCAAATAGTCTTGCAGTGCTGCAACAATACTTCCCCCATGGCATATCCACTGGAATCTATCTCTATATCAAATGGCTTCTGCAAATTGGGCAAGGCTAGGACCGGGGCAGTGCTGATCTTTGCCTTCAATGTGTCGAAGGCTTTCTACTGCTTACCTCCCCACTGGAAGGATTTCTTTACACTTGTTAAGGCATGCAAAGGAGATTCTATGTATGAGAAGTTCTGAATGAACCTCCTCCAATATTGAACAACTCCTAAAAATCTTCTCACTTAAGTAGCGTTATCAGGCTTAGGCTAATTGACAATTACATCAACTTTTGAAGTATCAATTTTTAAATTTCCACCTCCTACAATATGACCCAAGTAAACTAATGAAGTTTTGCCAAATTCACACTTTGACAATTTTACATACAATTTCTCCTTTTTCAAAGTATCTAATACTTGCTTTACATGCCCCACATGTGCTTCCCAAGTTTTACTAAAGACCAATATATCATCTAGATAAACAATGACAAAATCATCTAAGAATGGCCGGAAAACATCATTCATTACCCGCATGACGGTTGCAGGTACATTGCAAATCCCAAAGGGCATCACCAACCACTCAAATAGACCTTGATTGGTCTTGAAGGCCATCTTCCACACATCACTTTCTATAATTCTGATCTGGTGGTAGCCACTGCGTCAATCCAACTTGGTAAAGAACACATCATCTTTCAACTGGTTGAGCAATTCATCTATGCGAGGAAGCGGGTATCGATTCTTGATCGTGATCTTGTTGAGAGCACGATAGTCAATGCACATCCTCCATGTGCCATCTTTCTTCATCACCAACACAATCGGCGAACCACATGGAGAGGAGCTGGGTCTGATCACTCCTTGGTCCAACAAGTCTTGAACCTACTTCTTAATCTCTGCCATTTCAACTGCAGACAACCTATACATGCCCACATTAGGAAGAGGGGAATCCTGCTAAAGATGAATCTCATGTTGAATCTCCCTTTTGGGAGGCAAACCTGTAGGTTCCTGAAATATTTCATCATAGTTAGCCACAATATCAATCATAGCCTTTTTATGAGAAGGATCACAACCTTTGAAAGAATCAGATGCCTTAGCATCTTTTTCTCTCACAACCATTAGCATGTATCTCTTATTAGTGTTGATGAGATGCTTCATCTATCCTGCACTAACAAGAGTGGTGTTAGCCTTCATACTGTGAGCTCTCATGATGTACTCCACCCCATTTTTGGTGAGATGGTACTTGTTCTCATGACGAAAGAATGCTGCTTTTCGATCATACAAGTATGGGCTTCCGAATACGATACCACAGATTTCAAGAGGAACAACATCTAAGTCCACCTCATTAATCAACTTTGAAGCAATAGCAAACCTTAACCTGCATTGCTTAGTCACCTGTAGCTTAGCATTATCACATACCCATCCAAGAGTATAAGGCTTGGGGTGAGGTTTAGTCTGTATGCCCAACTTCTTAACAATTGATTCTGAGATCAAATTTACTTGAGAACCTAGATCAAATAATGTTTCAATCTTTGTATGCTTAGACACAAATCTGATGTGAAACAACTCACTTCTTCTTTTATCATTTTCTTTAGAAACATGAGTAGAACTTGAACTGGTATGAGGAGTTTTGTTACCTTGCATTCCCACGGCTGTAATCATGGTTTCTTCACGTGAGTTAGAATCCAAATCTCATTGCACTGTTGCAATGGTATTTTTCTTCTTTTAGCCTCCATAATTCTTTGGCCTCTATTCAGGATGAAACTTCCAACAACTTTCTTCATCATGCCCATCAGTGTCACAATGGTTGCAATGGAGCTTTCCTCCTCCCTTCTTGGTAGTAGCTGCCTTCTTGCTCTTGTCCTTCTTTCTAGACTTGTGGTTGTTGTTGGACTTGAAAGGCTTCTTCAGATGGTGTTCTTGCAAATGCTTCCCCCTGCTCTCAAGATGAGTATCCTGAACACTTGCTTCATCCACACTAGTAGGATTCAACAATAGCAAAGTATGGTGTAGATAATGATGAAGAGCACCGATGTACTTCAAAAGAGTGTCAAGAGAATATAAAGAAATATTCAACTCTAGAGATTTCTTTCTAAATTCTTCAGTAAAATTCTGAACACTTTGACCCTTTCCTTGTCTAAAACTTTGCCAATCCATCATAGCCTTTTGAACATAACCCAATGGATAAAATTTCTTACGTAAAGAAGAAATGAAAGCAGACCATGATGAGAGAAGATTACCCATTTGTTTGCTACCTTGCTGAAGCTTGCTTTCCCACCATACAAGTGCGGTGCCTGTCAGCCGAAGTGAAGCCAACTGAATCTTCACATCTTCTTCTTTGATCTGCTGGACTCGGCAATAGACCTCAATTTGCCTTATCCAATTGTTCAACTTCTCTGCATTCGCTTCCCCATTGAGCATGGGCAAATCAAACTTCACATCGAGCTTTAATAAGGGCTTCTTTTGAGGCTCTTTGTGAGGAACCTTGGAATGCTGAGAATGAGATGAGGAAGAAGCACTTGAACTTGTGCTTGAAGCTAAAGGTGAAGAGGGAGGCTTAGGAGGCTTTTCACCACCTCCTCCTTGGTTAACTAAAGCATTGCGTTCGTCCTTCACTTCTTTGTCTTCCTTCTTTACTTCACTGCCTTTTCTTTCTTTTGCCATGCATTCTTCATAGTTTGCAAACAACTTGTCTACCTTGTTGGCCATCATGTAGAAGACCTTGTGAAATTTTTCCTCCATCTCGGTGCGGGCATCATTAGCATCCATCTTCCACCTTCGGTGTGCATGTCTGATCTCGGAATTGTAAGGCTCTAATGTACCCTCACCAGCTTGCAGTTTAGCCCTCATGAGCATCCACGCTCACAATCCAATGTCAAATAGTCCTCCTCTACTACCACATGATCTGAAAACAAGATCTTTGCTACTCTATGACGTTAACATGAATTGCATAAAGAGCATGAATGAAGCTCACAAATCCATAAGAAAAGAACCAAACAACATAGACAATACGCACATAAAGACAACAAGTTGATAATGGAGTTCGTCCAGGATGGACTATGTCTCCAGGCCTGCTTCTCAATAGGAGGGCCGATCTTTAATCTCAGCATAAGGCAAAATACATGGCAATGATACAATGATACCTTGGCAACAATGGTCAGGAAGAGAAACCCTGCCCAAAACACAACAAGACTGCTTCCAACAACTCCGAAGCCTAAAGACGGTGTAAAACGAGTATAAACACTCGTACCTTCCTCCTGCAGAGCTACGCAATGTCTCTTCTCTCCTTTAGCTACAAAGACTCCACTCCAAAGCATGAGTGGGAAATGGAAAATGAATGGGTTTATATAGGTTGGCTTTCCCTCTTCACATGACTCTCATGGATTCCTTTGGTTGCAACTAATTTGCCTATCTTGGGCTTGGTTACAACTTCCCCAAGTTGGTTTTCATGTGGTTGGGCTTTTTTATTAAATAATAAACCAACATATTTAAAAATAGGCTTTTAAAATGGCATACCCTTTTGTTGGCTTTTAATATGGTTAAAACCATATTATAATAATAACCACTTTTAATACTTTAACCTAAAGTCTGTTATGCAATATGGTGGCTCTCCAACCCATATATTAGGTGGCATGTAACATTTGAAAGTTTGTTATAACACCCACTTTAAGCCATAAACAAATTTCTTTAAAACACACATGTGGTAAAGAGTGGTCGGAATGGCAGGCTCCAGGTGCAACGTTGCATTGGGCGAAGCTCCTGGTCATCACGTTGAAGGGGAGAACCAGGGGTCGAGGCTATCCCTGGCCCCTTCTTGCGCCAATACAACTTTAAATAAACTTTTTCCCATAGCTTATACATCAAGCACCCTGTGGCCCAACGGTAAGGCAGAGCACTTATGCATGATAGGTCACAGGGTCGAACCCCATGGAGACCATAATTTTTGTATTAGATATATTGGCCAATCCCGTGCTACCACGTGGCAGCCTAGGATTGGTCCACCTCATGCCCAGTCGGCATCCAGTCAACCGCCAAGTCACTGTTTGTACTTCCATGTCACCATCTGTACGCCCAGTCAGCAGTATGCCATCTCGGATCCGTACTACGATGTGTCACCTTCTGATTGGTCCATACTGTACGGATGCCACGTTTCATCTTTTGGTTGGTCCATACACCTACCATGTCATCTTGTCCGTACCGTACAGATTCCATGTGTCACCCTGTCAGTGGTGCCACATCATCATGTTTGTACAGTAGGGATGCCATGTGTCACCCTGTCAGTGGTGCCATATGGCACCTCCTTTTGCCAATTTTTGCCTGTTGACCTCATAGAATAGAACACGATAAATTTCTCATACGGAGTCTGTTTGAGGTGAAACAAATGCCGTTGGAATCGTCTCGATGAGCCCTTTGATCTGGAACTGGTTTTGCTGAGATTGGAGGACTTTGAAATTTTTTCCTTCTTGGATCCTCCTGGATCAGTCATACCATCTAACATATGGGTTTCTTGGACTTACTCAGCCAAGAAAACATAAGGATGCACTTCACAACAAAATACAATTATTGGGCATGAAGGAAAAACATTCTTCAACAAAAAACAGATTAGTAAAATGGGGAAAAACACCCGAGGAACCAAAAACAATTTCAGCAAGCATTCAATGGATTTACTGAGGAAAAAATGACCTCTACAAACCCTCAGATCATGGATCTCTTCTCCCACCTGCCGCATTACCAAAAAATGATTTATAGCTTGAAGAAAAATAAGGAAAATGCAACAATTAGTGAGGGAGAGAACCCAACCACTGAGCATGAGAAAACAAGTTTCTAGGCATGGAGAAACTGTGGAAACAACATAAAAATGTAAATCCCTGCTGCACATTAACTCCACAACACAAAAATGGATTTTCCCAGCCATGGAAAGGTGAGGAACAACATAAAACGTGAAGGGAAGAGCTCAACAAGCTTCCACTACTTGAGAAAATGGAGGACGCGAATGCATTATGGGTTCAGAAACATTTTTTGGGCATTTTGGCCCATAAGTCAGCAAAACGTTTTCCAAAATATGATGGATTCTCAAATTCGAATTTGACTACCATACTCTTCCCATCCCCATGCATTAACTTCGCCAACCAATTTCTGGCAGAAATAATTGATTGGCACAAAAAGACAAAATGGGTAGTTGACAGCTTTATGGGTTCTCCCTTAGACATTTGGATTTTCCCATTGGCTCAAAGTTTTGAATATTTCCCCTCCCCATTCCTTGTGAAATCATGCCCCCATCTCTTTAATGTTGCGGCACATAGCAAGTTGTGGTATTTTTATTAATTGCATAGTTACATGATGTCACAAAACATATTGTTCCTGGATCACAAATAAACCATTGACATCGCTTTTAAGTTCTAAAACATAAAACACTAAATCCATGGTGGGGCCTTTTTCTTGAGCTCCACACCACAATTTATTGATGCTATTTACATCATATGCAATTCAATACCATGAGGTCAAAACTGGGGTCTTACAACTATAATCATATATTATCGATTAGTCCTATTGTATGTGACGTGTGTTGTAAACTGCATGATATACATGTCAATTTAACTCTAGTATTGAGTTACCAATATCTTATTTCATTGTCACATCGAGGTACATTAGTAGAAGAAGCCTCATTGTTATATTGGTTGAGGTTGGGTGCAAGTTCTGCATTAGTTAAGTCCTTAGACCTATCCAAAGAAAGTCAATAGTTCATGGTTCACTTCCTTAGGGCATGTGTCTGAAGGTCTTCCAAAATAAGGTATTTGTATAGTCTGTAGATATATTTCCAAAATCATTTGGAATGTTATACTATCCTGAAAGGTATGCAATAAATCCCTGCAGTCAAAGGCAATTTATCAAGATTACGAGCGGATGAGATAGGATAGAAGAAGATGGAATATAATAGACTTCCTATTTTAAAGAGGATTTTTATATGGGAAAAGTTAGCATCCATTTTAGGAAAAAGGATTTCTATGGTGAAAGCTCACACAAGTTCTTTAAAGGACTCCTACAAGCCTTTTTCAAAAAGAAAAAGCAAGTGCACTACATAGAGCAGCATATGCAACATTAACAAAAGCATTGAATTGTGCAAATACAAGCACATACGCACGTGTATGATTGAGACTCCTTTCGCGTGTACTAGAAGTAGTATGAAGAATAGCGTGTTCCTTACTATATATGGAATTTAACAAACTTGGTAAAGGCTAGAATTTAGTGTAATGCCCCTCTAAACATGGTTGGATTTTATATTTTTGGATGTTGTCATGAATAATTAGCTCAAATTTATACAAAGCATGTATTTTGCTCAAACTGATACCAATTTGCATGCACACTCTCGTGGATTAATAGTAAAATGGTGGGAGTTTACCTCCAGTAACTTAGTCTCAATTTTCAATGGGTTAGTTTGTTTGCATCTTATCTCATTGATCAGAGATTTTCCAGAATGACATGCACCAAGAGATTTGCTAATCATTCATAGTCTTGTGGCTCAACAATAAAGTGGTGGGAGTTTACTTACAGTAACTCACGCTCATTTTTCAGTGGTTTGGTGTGTTTGCATCCTATCTCATTGATCTGGGACTTTCCAGAATGAATGGGTGGGATTTTACCTCCACTATCTCAATCTCAATTCCTAGTGGGTTAGTGTGTTTGCACCCTATGTCATCGATCTAGGTTTAGTCCAAAATAACTTTGTTTACTTTTGAAATCTAAATGGTTTTTTATTAGAATAATTTATGCCTTACAATTTTCTAATTCAGATCTGGAATGAATATTTCATCTAAAGTTGGCCATCCAAATTTTACCTCTTCTAGGAAGACCCCAGGGCCCATATTTGTAGTTCCCATTGTCATTTTTTAGGATGCATAACATTTCTTGATTTTTTGAGGCATTAACTCCAACAATGATCTGAGTGTTGCTTATTTTGAATAGGTATTCAATTGCTCTAAAATTTGGTTGATTTAAGAAACTGAACGTTGTGGAATCTCTTTGTATCTCATGTGCTTTAGAAAGCATAAATAATATGCTATTATAAGAACTAGCGAGTTTCAAATTGCTAAGAAAGATTTCAAATATTTATAGTACGTTATTATTTATTCTATTTGCATGGGCAGGCTATGTTAAACTATTACATGGTTTACAATACACGTATAACTTAAACTATTACATGCTTTACAATTTATGGGGATTAAAGTTAGAATAGTACCTTGTTACGGTGTGCCCTTCCGATGAATGGTAGAAGATGATTCTTCTACCCCCGTCCTGCATCCAACTGCTATATAGATTATGCTCACAACATCGACATGTGATAAACAACCTATAAAATAATAAAAAGAAACTGGTAGGGATGCTAGGGAAGCATTAATAGGGTTTATGTCAAGTATTAGTATGAATGGTACCTAGAAAGATATGTCCAAGTCCTTGGATCGGATGTTCCATAGTAGTGGATTGTTGTACCTCTAAAAAAATTCAATTTTACTATCCTAAAAACATGCACCTTTTTATTCTACAAAGCTCACCTGGAGCAATGCAATATGTATTGTTGGATTGAGAATCCCCTCGCTTATCGAGGTATTGGAACTGATATGGCTCGTATTTAGATGGATGCACATTTAGATCAATATCCAATTTGTTATTTTGTTTTCTTATTTTGTTTTTCTTTTTAGGAATAAGGAAGCTCGTCCTCCTTTTCAAACATGACTCATATGCACCCAATCTAATGGTAAAGTCATACTCTAATATGTGAAGGTTGTTGGCCTCATCTAACTTTTTCTAACAAGACCAATCATTTGTTCAGTTTTTCTCAAAGTGACAGGAGGAATGTTTTGAATCAACTCAAAGAAACCATACAACTCCTCTCTAGATAGTTGTAGTGCATCAACATCATCATCAACGTTGTCAGTGTCCATAACAATATTTTCAACATCGACATTGTGGATTGGTTCATCTATAGCTATCTCAGTAGGTGCATTGAATGAACAAGGGGTTGCATCATCATCCAATAACCTATTTGAATCCATTGAGGAGAAATACAACCAACCAAACTTTATGGCCAACTTGCAAATGTTTTCATGAATAGACCATGGACAATCACACACCATAAAATTTGGGCAATACCACGTGCTAAGGTACCACTTGTCAGGAGTGTTTTGAATCCTCACCCAATAAGCACAAGATAATCTCTCGTGGGGGAAACAATCACTATTTATGATCCTTTTAGCTCTTTCAGTTGAGGTCTCAAGTTTATTTTCTTTTCTATAATTGTTCAAATATCCTTATTTTCTCAAAATTTATTTGAACCGATAAGATGAATCAACATTTATTAAGGGTGCATATTGTTGATGTATATGTAACTTCGGAATGTATTCTTCTATGTATCTTATGTATTGTAACCCAATGTTTATTCCGGGATGTTTCTATTATGTATTTGAGTCATGTGGTCATGCCCCGATGTTCTGATCGAAAGGATTAATAATGTAATCAAGTCATATCAAGTCATTAGGTAAGTCCCCACAGTTTCGAGGCACTTGAGTTATTATACACTAATTAAGGTGTAGGCTCGAGTAGTAATTATTAGGTTGAGCCTATGTGTGAAAAGGCAATTCAAGTGAACGGATGAATATAAATAGAGAGTGAGAGTCTCTCTATTTATCACATTGTGAAACACATCATTCACTCTCTTAAGTGAGGCGCACTTGTGGAGGAGGAAATATAGAGACAGATGCAAAATGGGGAGAAGAATACCCAAATCGAGCTGCAAAGTAGGAAAGGATACCAATTGAAAAAGGGCAATCCAAAAAGAGGTGTTGAATATTCTCTACACTCAAATAGCAGAGGACACATCTACTAGGGCCCTGGAAGCCCCGGAGTTGTAGTTGATCTCAGGTCAGAATCCGACCCCTACCCAAAACCCAAGTGAAGCATCCAATTTTCAGAGGGATGTTGAGAGTCCAAATCAAATCAAGTATAGAGACCTGATCGTCAGAACAACACGAAGATGTGATACAGTCATAACCCATAGCTGCTATTAACGGACCCACATAATTGTTATGAGACCATAAAAGGGAGTCACAGCGTTCAGAAAGACGTATCCTTCCAAATTCCATCCCTCTAGTGAAGTTCTCCCATATAATTTTCCAATCACCCTGGAGATCCAGTTCATCTGTCGAGAACCAATAACTCTTAGCAAATGGTGTAATATTCCTCGCGTGTTTTAATGTACAGATACCATAATCTTCTAGATAGTCCCGCAAATTGTGAGGGAGAAGAAAGGATGAGCCTAAACTGACGATGGGATCCACTCCCAGTCGGATAGAATATCCATTTCCAACTTTCAAGATTAACCCTTTACCCAGCCAGGATATGGTAAGGAGAAATCTTCTCCAGATAACCGAGGCACTTCGAAGAGAGAAACACTTTCCATGAATCCAGGAGTGCAGAGGTAATCTTTTCAAATATTTAACAGAGAGAAGCTGATACCAAATTCCTTTGCCATTAATAGCCAGCCAGAAGCTTTTTAATCTCAAGGAAATACTGAACCAAGTAAGATGTTTGATGCCCCATCCACCCAGGGTTGTTGGACGCGCTAGCAAATGCCAGTCCACAAGGTGGAACTTCTTGTTCTTGGATGAAGAACCCCACAAAAAGGAAAACATCATGCGTCTGAGCTTATCAAGTATGGACTGTGGGATCAGGACTAGATCCATCCAGTAGACAGGAAGACTAGAAAGAACATATTTGATAAGAACAAGATGACCACCGAGAGATAAGAGCCGATTGGTCCAGTGTAGGATTCATTTTTCAAAATTTGAAAGAATCTAGTGCCAATCTTTAACCAGGTACACCGATGGCTTGATAAAGTATCCCAGATATTTAAAGCCATGATTTATATGCTCAAATCTATAGGGTAGGAGACCAGTGATCCTGCGAAGTAGATCGGCATCCAAGTCATTATGGAGAAAGCAAGATTTGTCCAAGTTAATCCGCATACCAGAGGCCTCACAAAATGTGTCCAGTATAACTTTAAATGCCAACCATTCCTCAAAGGAGCCCATTCCGAACATAATCACATCATCTACAAAGAGTAGATGTGTGAGAAATAACTGTGGTGAAATCTTGATCCCTCTGATTTTTCCATTAATGTTGGCATCTTCAATCAGTAAACTAAGACCTTCAATAACCAGAATGAACAACAAAGGATACAAAGGGAAACCCTGCCTAATTCCACGTGAGGCAGTGAAAAAGTGAGAAGGGGATCCATTTACATGGAAAATTTTGCAGAAAAAATACAGCCCAGGATCCAATTCACACCCACTAGTGGAACCCCAATTTGTATAAGAATAAGTCGGATGAAATTCCAATTGACCCTATCGAAATCCTTTGTCAAATCTAGCTTAAGGATAAGGGCACACCTTTTATTTGTTTTGACAGTATGGAGGACTTCCTGCATAATGGCTAAGGGTTCAATGATTTGACGATTCTCTAGAAAGCCAAATTGCTGAGGAGAGATGGATTTATCTAAAAAAGGTTTGAGTCTCAGTGCCGCTACCTTGGATATTAACCTGTAGACTAGATTACAGAGAGAAATGGGACGAAAGTCAGCAAAGGAGACAGGCAGTTCTTTTCTGGGAATAAGTGCAATAAAGGTGGAGTTTAGGGAAGGAACCACCTGACCCAACCTCCTAGAGGTCTCAACCAATTTAACAAGATCAGGCCCCAGCAAATTGAAGAAAGCCAGATAAAATTCAACAAGCCAATCATCAGGGCCCAGAGACTTATCTTTTTTGAAGGTTTTAAGAGTAGCCTCCACTTCCGATAGTGTAAAAGATCCACTGAAAGTCTCATTCTCTTTATGACAGATGAAGGAGGGAAAAAGATGAATCACCTTGAGTTGGGTTACAATGTTTGTCAAATGATCATCAGCAAATATATTCTTAAAGTATTGTATCCCCAAAGACTTGATACCCTGATCATCATAGACCAGGTTGTCGGCCTCATCTTGCAAACTCCAAATGGCATTATGATTTTTCTGAGCAGTTTCTACCGCATGGAAGTATTTGGTATTAGCATCCCCATGCAAATCCCATGTTACCCTGCTCTGTAATCTTACAGAGAACAATTCATGGTCTAGCATCTTTTTAAGTTCAGTTTTAAGTGTTGCCAATCTGCACTGCTTCTCAGCACTTAATATAGTAGAAGTCGAATAATCCAGGAGAGAGCTAATTTCATCTTCCACAATAGCTGATTTGTCCTTCATCTTAATGGATTCAATTTTAGTCCAAGTCTTAACCTTATATTTAAGAAGACGAAGTCTAATAGAGAGATCTTCCATGGCATCCTCTGAATCACTAGACAAGATAAGAAGCCATTCAGTTCTTACCATATGAATAAAATCCTCGTTGTCCAACCAAGAATGATTGAATTTGAATGGGAAAGCACAAGAGACTGGATGATCCAGCCATTGAATTAGAACTGGAAAGTGATCAAAGATCCCACTTCTATGAGCCCAAATCTGATATCTAGCAAGGAGGCTAACAAGTTGATCAGATAGAAGAAAATGATTAAGTCTTTTGGAAACACCCTCTTCTCCTATCCTTCCATTCCTCCAAGTAGGTCCAGCACAAGAAGAGGCCACATCCACGAGCAGATGATCGGAGAAGAGCTTGGAGAAATAGGGCCCCAGATGGTCAAGTTGCACCTTAGTGCCCCAAATCTCTGATGCATTTAATGTAAGGTTCAGATCTCCTGCAAGGATCAGGTTAGGCAAAGAGAGAAGTCCACCGATAGCCACACAATTCCAAAAGTATTCACGATTGTGGTAAGGACCATAACAATTTAGGATGGAGAGAGAAAAGGAGGAGCCATGAATCATGGCCTTGAGCAAGATACCTGCCACAGTATGATAAGCTTTGCATTTGAGAAGTTTTGGGTTCCACCTAGAGAGAATGCCCCCGAGAGATCGATGGAACTGATCGCACAGAAATCCCATCTAGGACAGAGCTTAGAGAAAGCGATAAGGGCAGGGTAAGAACTGGTCATAGTTTCTTAAAGGAGTACAATATCAGGTGAAAGAGAAGAGAAAAGATGACGGAGACTTTTTGTTTAGCTGAGGCCCCCAAGCCATGGAAATTAAGGGAGAGGGTGTGCATTAAGGACCACTCTGTTGAGGGGTCGAAGCTCTAAGGACCCTGTGAGAAGAAGAAGAGTGTTGGCGAGCCGCATTTTTTAGTCTAGTAGATAAAAGTGGTATATGGGGCAAGGACAAGATCCGAGAAATCAGGTGGATTTTTTTTTTCTCCTGATGGTGACATTCTCGAATCGGATGGAATCTAGGGGAAAGACTAAGGGGGAGAGTGGGGTTTTATCTGAGAATATATTCAGGGTCTTTTGTAAGGAAGGGTCCACAAAGGAAGGTGAGGTAACAAGGTTGTGTGGTGGGGTAGCCAGAGCCAAGTGGCCAGAGGTGGTAAGAGAGGGAAAATCCAAGTCTGAAAATAAGGGGGGAGGAGAGACCCCTGCAAGAGGAAGAGGAGGGTCAAGAGATGTACGGGAAGGAAGATCAGGAGGGATTGGAACAATGGAGTCCAATGTAGGGATACAAGGTAGCACCGCAACACTGGGAGAAGTAGGGTGATCGAGTTGCGAAAGGTCGGATGACTCCAAAGTAGTGGGGGGAGCATGACCACCGACCACCGAGTCTAATAAATCTAAATCATGAATAGATGCATCTTCGAAAAGAGAAAAAGCATTATCAAGGAGACCTATTGAAGTGGCTGTAAGAGCAGAAGGTAAGCTTACCGGAATAGCCTTCGAAATAGGAGTGGGAGACACATGTACTGCAGAGAGATGGCATTGTCTTGAAGAGGAAAAATTCAGATGAATAAAAGGACAATCACGGTGAAGATGACCCGTATCTCAGCATCGACTGCATCTAAATGGAATGCTCAGATAGTCAATTCATTGAGTGAACAGACGCTCCTGGCAGAGAATCTCTATATCAGTTGGAAAGCCCTTCATGATATCCAGTTCCACTAATATCTCGCCATCCTTTTATCATATGTGTTCATAAAATCCTCTTCCACTGCCGCAAAATACCCAATGGTGTTGCCAATACCCTCCAGAAGAGAGCGATTCTAGAGTGGGAAGGGGAGACTCGGGAGTAAAGCCCACAGATGTCTCTTTTTAACCCTTTCGCGGATAGGGTCAAAATGCACATGCCAACGGTCTAAGACTAGAGACCCTTCACCAAATCTCCAAATCCGATTAAGAACAGAAGAGGCATGGGAGTCCTCAAGGAAAACAAAGACAATCCACCCCCGAGCCAATGGTTTCCAATGTTCAGTGGCCCAGGAAAACCAGGCTTTCTTATCCATAGAGCAATATTCCAATATGCCTATAAGTGCACGAGAACACAACGCCTCCACCCTGTCCATATATACATCTTGACCAACAACAAAGCACAGCTTACCTTCAAGTATTTTATGGGCTTTTTCCTTCCAACGACAACGAAAATAGACAGAACAAGGATCAACCAGAGGACCGGAAGACCCATCATGGGTTTTCGACATGCGGATGGGAGAGGAAAGACAACACAGACTGGTCTCACAAGTCAACTGAAATCCGACAAACTCAAGTGAGAAGAAACAAACGAAACAGAAACCCTGAGTCAGCGGAAAACCCTAGGTATCATACCCTAGTTAGGGTGTCAACGTAGGGGGAGAGGACAGAATGAAAAGCCAACATAGACCGGTCTCACAAGTCAACTGAAATCTGGCAAACTCAAGTGAGAAGAAACAAATGAAACAGAAACCCTGAGTTAGCGAAAAACCCTAGGTATCAAACCCTAGTTAGGGTGTCATCGCAGGGGGAGAGGACAGAACCAAGAGTCAACAGGAGCAAGAAAACCGGAGCCAAACCCAGTAGTCCCTGATATCGACAGCCAATACCTAGGGAAGATACGGCGGAAAACGAGGGAATAAGGACATACAAGCCACGAAAATTCAAAATGATAAGATTCCTCTTTACGTAGAAGACCATAAGAAACCCCCTAAAATGACGTAGATACAAAGGTGGAAGACCCTACTAATCCATCACACCACAAACCCACAGAAAACCGCAAGCCAGTTGTTTACAAAATAAGGCTAATACCAATAGCTATATACAATTCCCACTTATTTTAGATTGGTTGGTACTAGTCCTCATAGAAGAGGATGGACTCCAGTCGTCAATAATGGCTAGGGAAAGATCAAAATATTGATCCAGTAGGTAATAAGAGTGCCCTTAACAAAACCTCGTTGGAGAATAGAAACCACCACCAAACCCCAGAAAATAAAATGCAAAGGGAAGCAATAGTCCAAGAGAAAGAGTGTGACAGAAAGGACACCATTCATAGATAGCAGAAGCCACAAACCACATCTACCCAAAGACAAGAAAGAACAAAAAACAAGAACAGGGCAACGAAGCAGGAGCAAATTAAACACTAAGCAAATAAGGACAGAGGCAGAAGAAGCCATAGTCGGTGACCACAAAAGCAGCTGCCCCAGATATCGAGTCCAAAGGAGCCGAGCGCCGCAGTCGCAGAGGGGGTGCTTAAAGGGAACGCTCCACCATCTTCGATTCTAATTCAAGATCAATTCATTTAAAACCCATTATTATGGAAAAGATGTTTTCACGATTGCCCTTTCAAAACGGAAAAAATGTTTTGTTTTCAAGTAACATAGAGTGGATAATATGAAAGGTTATATGGACCTTTCAAAGGGGAGTAAATGATTTACATCCTATTATGAGAGGGTGGAAAATAGGTTTTTCAATTAACATAAAGTGTATTTTTCAAAGTGGAGTCTTTTCTTTATGAAGCTAGGGGATTAGTCAAAGACATTATCCTTTTAAGTGAAGTATCTATTTTAAAAAACTATGAATCTAAGAGAGAACATATTTTCTCATGGTGTATTTTCTTTGTGAAGCTGAAAACAAAGTTCCTAATAATTTGATTTGAATATAAAATGTAACACATCAATCAAATAAATGTAATTTATTATTACTTGGAATATTATTTTTGTTAAAAATATTTTGACAAGAAAGTTAAAATGGATGTAATGGATTATTTTATTTAATAATTAAATATATAGAGAGGAATCGGAAGTGAAGTAGATGCTGAAAGAGTGTTTGTTGACCCACAAGGAGAAAAGACAAGTGGCAAAAGATGTTGAGTGAGAATTAAAGTGATACAGGAGGCATCTTCCCCAAAATCAGGTCAAGACTCCTTATGGAGTGTTAAAGAGTAGGAGGCTCATAAATGACCAAAGTCCTACGAAAAATACTATATAATAATATGTCCATCAAGCAAGTGAGAGGCTCACGATGGATGGGAAATTGATCTGTTGATGCAAGAGATGGAACATTGATAGAAGTTTGTCATTGTCGTTCAACAAACAGGCTCAAGGGTTCTGGACCAAGTAAGACTTGGTTGCTCTAGGAGTTGCTTGGGAGGAACAACAACTTCAATTATGTTTTCCCGACAATGGTGTCAAGTTCATTATTCTATTTCTTATATGTTTAGTATTGATAAATTATAGACCGAGTATAGACAGGAATCGTAAATACATTTTTCTAGCGATTTTATTACTATGCATATGTTCCTAACCTTCTTCTTATTTTCATGTTATGATTGAGTATAAACTGCTTTTATTTACATAATGTAAAAGAATCGCATAATTTATTATCGTAGTTATATTTCTATTAATCTTTGATTGGGCTTCCATACTCGGATTAGAGTACATCTAATGTTAGCATAACTAATAATCCTAAACAAATGAATCATAGATATGATTAATATTTTAAAGTATGCCCGCATATCTTATTTTAAATATTTTAATTGTATATTCAAACTAATCGTAATCCATAGGAGCCAGGGATTTTATACAGAGCTTATCTCTATTTCTAGATTGTATTAATTTATAACTTGTTCCAATTTAAAAACTTTGCTTTAAGAATACCTACAGTTACGACTAAATTTCATTAACATAGTTAAACAATGATTTTAAAGAAGGAATCCCCAAGGAAACCGCAAATCGAATAACCCCAATAAAAAATCAAAGAATGTAAACATTAAACGAAGAGATGACAGACCATCATGGAAATTATCAATAAATTTACAGAACATATCCAAAAGGCTTATTCATTTAATTAAACAACTAGATCACAAATCCCGAGATAAACATGTGAACTCAGTGTTAAACAATTATACAACTGTTGTCAATGGGTATTCATACCCATTTGGGAACCAAATCTAATTTGGAATCTTTTATAAACAAATCAACACATGCAAGTTCACAGATCCACACCATAAAAAAGAACAACATATCTAGAAAAATCATTCATATAAACATAATACAACAAGTAGTCTATGAAGTCGAGCTTCCATATCCGAGATTATATCAAATAGATCCAACTTTTAAATAGCAACATAATCGCAAAAACCAAGTGCAACAAATTATGCCTTTATACATAATTTAACAGGATTGAGATTAAAATACGAACATGTTAATATTGTCATGGTTGTAAGTCCATCTATTGGCATCCACCATATAAAAAATATGTAATGTACATCTGAATAGGATGGAAAGACAATGCATCAAAACATAAGAGGTTGCGAAGCAATTTCAATAAGCTAGTACAAACCCATAAGGGTTTAAACAAGACATTTTAAGACTTATCTTCGCAATTTCCTGTGGAATTCCTTTCCAATTTCGGACTGTGAACCCAATGGAAAACCATTGCAACCCGTAAACTATCAAGGCCTTATCATAAGACTGGTGAGGTATCCACATTATGCCATTCAAACCATCGCATCGATAGACACATGCATACTACTAAGTAGTGTTAATATCATTATTATGACCAAGTATGAAATGCATACTTCTAATCTAGAAGATCATAAATTGAAAACCTCACCTTTGTACAGAGAAGAAGGAGGGATGAGAGGAGGTGACCCTTTCACCACTCTTGTCAACCCAAGCTTAACAAACCTACATTCCACATTACACGATCAAAACTATGTCTATAAAATGTAATTGAATAAGGAAAAGCATGGCGAGATAAAAACCCTTACATGGTCATACAACACATGGCTTGTAGATTGAAGTTAAAATTATGTTTCAAAGATTCTCTAGCCATCAAAATCCACCTTCACATTAAAATAAGAAGTTATAGTTTTACCTTAGAAAATTTGATTTAAATGAAACAAAGGAACTCTCAAACAGAAAGTCACCTTAAATGAACGCAAAGAGGGCCATGGGTCAGCTCTTCCCATTGTCCCCTTATTTCTCCTTTGCTTGCACAATGACAGAGAACCATAAGATAGAATTTGTAATTTTTTTCATTATGTTTGAAACCTTATATATATATATATATATATGATCTGGAAGAATGGAAATTGAAGATATTTTAAATCTCTTACGAGGTAAAAGGCTTGGTAGACTGTAAGCCTTCATGAAAGCTTGAAGAAGGACCCATTCCTTCCATAATCGCGACAAACCAAATAGGCTAAGGTCGTAATGGCGACCACTTCACTGATAAAAACCTTCAATAAAACTCAGAAACAAAAAAAGAAGACATCCATTAACTAATTGTGCAAGGAACAAGCGAGACTGTGCAAACATCCATGGATGCCTGAGTTTTCTTCCACAAAAAAATATCTACAAAACAAACAAATGCATAAATAGATCCCTCTCGGGCCATAAACACATGCAATTAAAAATGCTATTGAATGCACTTGGTTGCACTGTCAACTCAAAACCATGGAAAAATTAAAACCTTATATCAAATCTTTAAGTTTTATGCACTAGAAATATCCCTTGTACCTCCCTTGACATTTATTGTATGCCTAATGTATAACTTTTCAATCACAATGGGTAAGGTTGTGGCTAGGGTCACGACTATGGTGATTATTATCACCATATTTCAAACTGTTAATCAAAACTTTAAACCAAGAACATGCGCTATGCTTCCCACTTACATAATCCTTTAATAAAACTCTTGAATATACCCTTTAGGGACTTGTATTAAGTGGTTGGGTGTAATAACAAAGTGTAGTTAGGATAAAGACTTAGTTTTTAGGATTAATTCCTAAACGACCAAACCTTAAATAAACATAAAGAACTAAGAACATCACCTTGGCAAGTTTGCCATAAGGTCGTCGTCACCTGAATACAATGCCACGGGGTAGCGAAACCATTCTATCAAACATAGAGCTAATGCAAATTAAATTACACACATAATTACTTGTGATGACAGACATAAGATGCTATGACCAACATTTACCGCTTACGACAACATAAATGAATAATAAAGTTGAATGATTTTTATTATTTTGAATGTTATAGGTGTGTGACATAAAATTTCATCTTTGAAAAAACACATTGCTATTATATTCATCTTTGAACAAACATAGTCTTAACACCTATTGACATAGATTTGAAAAGTTTACAATAAATAAAATGCAGCATTATAAGTTGTTGGCTGCAACAATCTCATGGAAGATCAAGTTTGAATTTAAAAATACAAATTTGAAAATACATGCAAAGAATAACTATCGACAAAGGAAAACATAACATAGAAAATGATTATTGATTTCAATTTGGAGATTAACAATTATATATATATATATATGTAGAGAGAGAGAGAGAGAGAGAGAGAGAGAGAGAGAGAGAGAGAGAGAGAGGGGGAGGTGGGGGGACAATCAAAGGCAATGTATCAATTGTGTTTATTGAATTTAATTTCTAAGATCCATTTAAAACCAGGATCTATCAAGCACTGAAAGGAATTCAATTTCTTGAAGTGTAATTATTTTTAATCTTACATGTCCAAAACAAATTTACACGCTTTGGGTGCTTGAAGATCCTAGTTTGAGATGGATCTATGTTGTTTTTTAAATTTTTACGTTGATAGACGTTTTTATTTGAGATTTTGGGTGGACTACAACCTATGCTTTTTCACCTATGAATGAAGATGAGACAAGTGTAATGTTGATATTTATTATACGACAGTCGTTCAAAATTTGAAATAAACAATTATAATTGGTAGCTAGCTGATAAGTGGATAACCGGTAGCAATGCATGGATAACTCATAGCTGATGAATGGATAACCAACACCTCATGGCAGATAACTAGAAGAATGTGAGGTAAAAAGAAAAAGAATATAAAAAATAATTGATAGTTGATAAATGGATGACAAGAAGAATGCTAGTGACAACATGTAGCTAGGCATCATTTAACTAGAAGAACTTTTTTCCAAATTGTCTTAAATTCCATAACTATTTCTTAACCATTTGATCCGTGTCAACTTGATCAAGCCACAAACAATGTGGGTGTGCTAGTTTATTTTATGAGCCAGCATATATTTTTTTAATGACCTTTTATTTGGTTTTAAATTTTATTTTTCTAAGTAGACATGGATTTTTTTAATTACTTTTTTTTTAATTTATTTATTTTTAATTACTTTTTATTTTGTTTTATTATTTATTTTATAATAGAACATTGCTTTTTAAATTTGGTTTTAATTTTTATTTTATGAGAGTTTTTAATTTTTTTGTAACATAACTTCAAGTTACTTTATGTGACAATAACCCCACACTCAGTTGTAAAGCACATGGCTATCCATGCAATAATGTGATAATATCTATCTATGTTAGATTGCAAGGAAAAAAAGTTTAACTAGTTGTTACCATTCCATATCACCTTTGTAAAGTTGTACTGAAATGAATTAAATGGATAGACTTTTTTATTTGAGATTTGGGGTGGCCTACCACCTATGCTTTTTTTATCTACGGAAGAGGATGGAACAAGTGTACTATCTAGATTGATTAGATATGGTTCAAAATTTAAAATAAACCAGTACCAATGCATGGATAACTCATAGTTGATGAATGGATAGCCAACAACTCATGACATATAACTAGAAGAATGTGTGATATAAAGAAAAAGAATGATGACAGGAATGTGAGTGACAACATGTAGTTAGGCATGGATAACTCAAAGTTGAACCCATTTAAGTACAAAAATATGAGGAATAGGCAAACAATATTTAGCATGCTGTAGAGCATTTAATGCAACCAATCGTGGATCTTGAATGACTCAAGAGCCAATGGTCGTCAAACTTGCTGCTACAACATGCTAAATATTGCTTGCCATTTGAATAAGTTTACTTAAGTGGTGGTTATCGTGGATCTTGAATGACTCAAGAGCCAATGGTCGTCAAACTTGCTGCTACAACATGCTAAATATTGCTTGCCATTTGAATAAGTTTACTTAAGTGGTGGTTAAAAAAACAGTAACAATAATAATTTATTTTAATTATTAAATAGTATTTATTTTATATTTATTATAATCAATTTAATGTCAACCCCTTACCTTTACTTGTGATTATGCTAATTATAATCTTAAAAATAATACCAATGAATTTTTTTTATGACAAGCACATCCATAATAAATAGACATAAAAGGTTGACCTTTACTTGTGACTATGCTAATTATAATCTTAAATATAATACCAATGAATTTTTTTTATGACAAGCACATCCATAATAAATAGACATAAGAGTGCAGACCCTTGATAATACACAAGTAAATTTTTAATTCACAAGGACATCCATAATAAACAGACATAAGAGCACAAAGCCCTGATAATACACAATTAACATAGAGGCCACAACTACTATTTGGATAAGCTTTTCATGGTATGCAATTATTTTCTTTTCTGCCCAGTGCCCAATGCTGGGAGGATTTTTTATAATTCCAAAATATTATCGTGAGATATTACTGTAAGAGTTATTCATTGAGTTACAAAGCATTTAATGTAGCCTAAGCAAGCTTGATGATCGTTGGATTTTGTGCTGCTGCTAGAGATCCAACGATCATCAAGCTTGCTCCGCCGCATTAAATGCTCTGCAACTCAATGGATAGCTCTTGCCAAATATATTCCATGTCCACCCAAAACAGTTAGATTCGAAACATCAGTCCCAAGGAGACAGATTCTGCATTCTTTGTTTTTCCAAGTGGAGAGATACTTAGTATTGCTGGTGGAGGCAAGGATCATCGAATGAATCGTGCTTGAGTCAACATTTGAAGCGCAACTATCAGTAGTTGCTTTCTATGCCGGCCTGCTTTGTTTCATATGGATGGCTACATTCCACGGGACTACAGCTAAAGTTGCGGGCCTTTAGATACTTTTGTTTGGTTCAGATGGCTTGTCTCGTCATATTCTATTGAAGTCCAACATTTGAAGAGCAACTATCAGTAGTTGCTTTCTATGCCGGCCTGCTTTGTTTCATATGGATGGCTACATTCCACGGGACTACAGCTAAAGTTGCGGGCCTTTAGATACTTTTGCTTGGTTCAGATGGCTTGTCTCGTCATATTCTATTGAAGTCCAACATTTGAAGAGCAACTATCAGTAGTTGCTTTCTATGCCGGCCTGCTTTGTTTCATATGGATGGCTGCATTCCACCGGACTACAGCTAAAGTTGCGGGCCTTTAGATACTTTTGTTTGGTTCAGAGGGCTTGTCTCGTCATATTCTATTGAAGTCCAACATTTGAAGAGCAACTATCAGTAGTTGCTTTGTATGTCGGCCTGCTTTGTTTCATATGGATGGCTGCATTCCACCGGACTACAGCTAAAGTTGCGGGCCTTTAGATACTTTTGTTTGGTTCAGATGGCTTGTCTCGTCATATTCTATTGAAGTCCAACATTTGAAGAGCAACTATCAGTAGTTTCTTTCTATGCCGGCCTCTTTGTTTCATATGGATGGCTACATTCCACCGGACTACAGCTAAAGTTGTGAGCCTTTAGATACTTTTGTTTGGTTCAGATGGCTT
>LPNX010257673.1:10165-20507 GCA_001517045.1 Pseudotsuga menziesii | reverse complement strand
TGATTGCATATAAATCGAATAGTATAAGAATCAGACTATTCTTTTTATACATGACATAATAATGAAATAATTACAAAGGATAGGTTGATGGGATGAAGTTTGTGCTATACTAAGGACACAACTACCATATACATAACTAGAATATTCTGTTCAATGATGAACTTTGTAATATAACTAGCAGGCCATTCTCATAACTAACTAAATACAATATTTGTTATTCATAACTTGGCAATGTTAAGTCTCCAAGTATGGAATATTAAAAGAGTTAGTAAGGTGCAGAGAAGCGCTCTAATAGAAACCAACACAAATTTACCGATGAAAATCGCGGATAAGACGATCTGAAATTGCCTCAGAGAGGAAAAATCTACAGAATTTTTAAAATAATTTTTCAAAATCTACTAAAGACAATTTTTTCTATTAAGTATGAAAAATGAGAAAATCTAAAATTTCAAAGATTACTCTGAATGGCTTCTGTCTCTAATGCCGAGGGCCATGGTGCAAATCCATTAAAACTCAAATAACTGTAAATTAATGTGTTTCTTTTTACTGCATCATGATTGTAAATAACATTTCTTAATATCAATATATTTTCAAGGGCAGTTCGGCAATTAGATCGCTAATGGCTTGGAATAACCCAATTTTTTTAATTATTATAATATTTTATTTATTTATTGGATTAAAAAACATGCATAGAACTTAAACTCATCGGTAACATGAATATGAAATTAAACTTTGTCAAGTGAAAAAGCCAAGTCTTAGGTATTTTAAAGCTCAATATCTATATTGAACACTTAGGTATTTTAAGCTATTTGTCTTTATTATTGTAAATTCATCTATTTAATATTTTTAATTATTATGACATTTTTAATATTAAATATCACTATTGGAAAAAAAAACTTTTATAAATTTTACTCGTCTTTACATGACATAGATTTGAATGGGAAATTAAACTTTGTGAAGTGAAAAATTATTTCTTACATGGTAAGACATGGTTTGGCATTAGATATTCTTAGCAAGTATTTTAAAACCTAATATCTATATTGAACACTTAGTTCTCTATGTATCTTAATGTGCATTCATCTCTTTAATAATGTAACATTTAAGCTAATGGTTTTATTGAATCATTTTTTAAGTATTAGGAGGATTTTAAAACTTATGTTTAATATATTAAATTTAAATAAATTGTTATTAATTTTTTTTGAATATTTTATTATTTAAATATTTTTGACAAGAAGTTAAAAATAAATGTAATAGATTATTCTTTTATTAATGAAAATATTGGAGGGAATCAGAACTTAATAGTTGTTGAAAAAGGGTTTGTTGACCCACAAGAGGGTGAAGCTACTAAGTGAGAACTCAAGATGCAGGAGGCATCTTCCCCAAACTCAAGTGGCAAATCCTTGTGGAGTGCTAAACAGCAGGAGGCTCATAAATGACCAAGTCCTAGGGCAAATACTATATAATAGTATGTCCATTTAGCAAGCATGAGGCTAGCAGTGGACCGAGAACTCATCTGTTAATGCAAGAGATGACGCATTAAGTGGATTTTTCTATTGGAGAGTTGGTTGGGAGGAACGGCTATTTCATTTTTGTTTTCGTGACAATTAGAGTAGAATCTTAAGCTAACTACATTATATTTTTCATCACAATCATGCATGTTCTAACTATTTCAATTTGGAATCTTCAACAATACATAAATCCTATAAATAGACAAAAATAGCATTCATTGATTGATTATGAAGCAAAATAGTTATTCTCTCTCTCTATCTCTCTCTCTATATGGAAATTGAAATTGAAATTAAGTGTATGTTTATATAAATGTATTTTACAATCTAACCAAATCCTTTTATAATTTTTTTTTTTATATTTAGACTTTTAAGTCAACATAGTGTGACAAATGTGACACATCTCATGTGTTGTAAAAAGGCCTTTGGGCACAATAACCATAATTTAATAGTAATAAAACTTAAAATAAATTGTTTAGTAATTCATCTAATCTTCAATTTTGTTGTTTGGTTTTAATTAATGTCAAAATATTTTATAATTGTGATCAAACTTTTAATCAATTATATATATAATCATTTTGAAATATCATAAAAATTAATAATTCTAAATTGTATTGAATGTATAAAATAATAGTTCATGTTTATGCGAATTATAACTAATATAATTAAAATATATTTAAGATAAGATTAATAAGAATATATGCGCCCATGGGAGGGACAACAAGTTGTAAAGTTGAAATGTTGTAAATGGTTGTAAATGGTTGTAAATGGAAGGACTTGAGTTCAAATCCCCCCAAGCTTTCACGTGCATTATGGTTTGGGCCATGTGGATGCAACTAGGGGTATAGTGGTAGCCAGTACCAGTTGTGAATTCCCCTTGTCAAAAAAAAGAAAAAGAACATATACGAATTTTTTTAAATGTTTTTTTATAGAAAGAAAAAATATAATATTTATATTAAAATTAAGATTACATTATTCATATGCATTGATCTTTAATGTTTTCGTATGGACACCTGTGTCAGTTTTTAGTACTCGACGTACGTTTCAGACTGCTCAACAGAGTCCATCATCGAGAGGAAGTTTGAGAGGGTCAGAGGAAACATTTTCTTTAAAAGAGTAATGGCATATTGTTTGTTAACCAAGGAGTTAAAGAGTCTATACAATAATCTCCCTATCTCTCAATTTCCGAATGAGAGGTTTCCAAATCTCACTAATAACCAGACCATCGTCTCTATTAAAAGTTTTAGGATGCTTTTCACTTTCCACCACCTCTCGAATGCGTCTCTAGGTATATTGATCTTCGGTGGCTATTACTTTGGCATGTTCAATGCAAATATAATGGTTGTTCTTGATGGAGTGCTCTGTTGTTGTAGGGTTTTTTGTTCTATTATGCATTATGTCTGAACAATGCTCTTTTAATCTCACCTTTATAGAACTACTGGTCTCACCAATGTATAGCCTTCCACAAGAACATGTAATAGAGTAGACACCCTTTTTAACTTTGAATCCACCAGTTCTTTAGTTGTCACGTCCCCATGCCTCCGACCGGCAAAGAGGACGCGACTCCAAGCTTCAATGCCTGGGCTAAGAGCCCCATAAACATGTACAGGAATAAAATTTACTGAACAGAATGCTTAAACATGTGCATTGAACTTAAATATGCACATATGAGAATATATCATACGTGGATGCAATTATCTATCAGACACAGCGGAAACATCATGCATTCAAACAAGCATTCTTTCAACATGTTCATTTCATTTTCATTAACAGTCAATATAGGATTGCAGAGGTAAAATCCACAAGATCACTTAACTTACGAAGAATTCGATCCAAAACCAGCTACGTCGCTGCAACGTTCCACCCAACCATAGGCCAGCGTGCTCCTTAATCTCTCAGCAGCGCTGCCACCCCCGATTTGGGCATGATTCTCCAAGGAATAAGGGAACAAGCAAGCTTACACATAGCCAGGGATGCACAAAACACAGCCAAGCCAACACAATTGGGTTTATCAGGCCATTAAGGAGTTGGAGAAGGCAGATTGCTAAGCTGGTGAGCTCATTACAGAGCCAAGGACACCTACACCAGAACTAGCCTGACCTCTAAGACACCCATCCACACCCAACACAAGGAATCAGTCCCTTCTCTGCTACACAATCCCTCAGGCCCTGCATTCCCTTACAGTGCTATTCAGGAGTGATTGAGAAGAAGGCCAGCCCTCTAGCTCTCTCTGTGTGGTTCTATCCACCAGGTTTATCAAGAAAAACTAAGCCCACATCCTTGCTCCCAATACAGTCCGAAGACCAACCATTGCCCTTAGGAATTTACTTTAGCTGCCATAGCTTAAACAGGGAAGGCAAATTCTGAGTCATTCTTGGCCCTATCGTGGCCAAAATGACTCTTCAATTGAATTACAACAGCCCAAATATGTAGGGAAGACCACGGCAACACAGCCAACAACGTGGGAAAATAACAATCCCGAAATGTATCAGTGAGCACAGCTCACAGCAAACGTGGGGAATACAGTCCGTCCTGGGCAACTGATTCACTGAGAAAACACATAAAGACCACTCAGAGATAGAGAGAAATACCGACTTTCGATAGCCACAGCAGCCGTGATTTCACAGGGCAAAGAACAACGTGGGAAAACCCAAAAATTCCTATGCGTGAAGATGAAAAACGGGGAAGAATCCCTCTGCGTGAGAATGCACAGCAATGGAGGCCCTGCGTGAGGAGAAAACAGCTCCGTTTTTTCTTGTGGATGACCAAACAACAGGGAGGACGCGAAGTTGCAGTGCGTGGGTGTTCAGCAACTCGTGGAGCTAAGAAAAATGTTTGTGTGAGACCAAAACCACCCAGAGCCTGTGCATGAGGAGAATCAAACAAAATCATGGGGAGAGTGGAATTGCCTACCTGAGTGAAGAGTGCATGAGAGATTCTTGCTGGTGGAGTTTGCGTGTGGGTGAAGACTGACAGTCCTGCCACCCCACTCCCCAACATCATAACTGCCTCAACCACCAGCAGTCTTTTTTTAATGAAGGTGGTTGGAATAAAACAAGGGAAGAAGACACATGGGTTTTTCTCTTATTGGCCAAGGTTGACAATTTCCCCACCCTTATCCTTGTGAAAATCATGCCCCTTTCGATTTAGTTGCCGCGAGCATAGCTGGTCGGATTCATTTAATTAATTATGATGCATATTTACATGATGGCAAAAATAATATATGCCGCATGCCCCGATATACCATCAGTGACAAATTTAAATCCAAAACATACCATAACCGATCAATGGTGGGGCCTTTGCCTTTAACTCCACACCATGATCATTTACAATACGCACATCATATACATCTAATGTAACGGGGTCAAAACCGGGACATTACATTAGTCTTATCAAGTAAGTTTTTCAATGAATTCGGAGGAGAGAAGATAGTCCTAATATTTTTTTTCTTTAGTACCCTAGATATCATGTCTGTCGTTCCTTGAATGTATGGAAGTAACATCACCCCTTTACTTTCATCCTTCTTGACAAGGTTCTGAATCTTCTTTTCCAATGCTTTCTTGAAGGCTCGATTTCTGTCTCCAATGTTGGAACCATTATCTTGAAGAACCTCATATAGATAACTCAATTCTTTATCCAGATGTTCATTATCCGTAATTCACACTGCTCTAGTGGCCAGGGTTTTAAGGATACCAAGTTTTTGGGAAGGTATGTGGTGCGAACTTGCATGAATATATTTGTGAGTGTGTGTCTTCTTCTGGTATACCTGGTGGGAAAGAGAACCATCGTTATTTCTCGTAGTGAGCACATCAAGAAAGGGAAGAAAATTATTTTCTTTAGTCTCCATTGTGAATTTGATATGATCTGATTGGCTATTGAGGTGGTTTACGAATTAATCTAGGTTTTCCCTCCCATGCTACGAGATGACATTAGTGTCATCTACGAATATTCTCCAGTTCCATGGTTTTAAGTGGAAGGAGTCAATGGATTTCTTTTCAAAGTGTTCCATGTAAATATTGGCCACTACTAGTGACAAAGGAGAACCCATCGCCACACCTTCAGTTTGTTCATAGAAATTATCATGAAAAGTAAAGTAGGCAGATTTTAAGCAGATTCTAACCACGTTCATTGTTTCATCATTGGTGATATTACTTATAATCTTGATGGCTTCTTCAACAAGAACCTTGGTGTAAACCGAAACCACATCAAAAGTAACAATTATTTCATTCTCATCTACCTAAATATCTTTAATTTCCTTGATGAAATGGGAAGATTCTTTAATGTAAGAGAAAGTATGACCTTCCAACAGCTTGAGAGTTGTTTCCAGGAATTTCTCTAGCTAATAGGTTGAAGATCCAGTAGTATTCAGGATCGGTCTTAATGGATATCCCTCTTTATGAATTTTGGGCAGTCCATTAATACATGGGATGATCGTATTTTTGGGAATAATATTTTTCTTCACAACTTCATCCCATGAGGATGCTTGTATAGATCCTCATCATATCTCGTATTATCTTGGTGCTAGGGTATTTATTGAACTTTCTGTAGCATCCCCCATTCATTAAATGGTTGTGCATCTTATCTTGGTAATCCTGGGTGTCCATTATAATGGTTGCATTACCTTTATCAAACTTCATGATGTGGATATCTCTGTTTGATTTTAAATTTTCCAATGCGTTGATATCCATCCTACTAAGGTCTAGCTTCGGCAGTTTTGTCCTTGATAGAATCCGAGCGCAATCCTGGCATGCTTCGCCCACTTCCTCTTTTGGTAATTTTGAGACCACCTCTTCAATCGCGTAGATTATTCTCTCCCTTCTTGATTGGGTTGAGCTACGACACTCCTCTTCATTATGCCCTACTGACTTACAGAACTTGCAGTAGGGGTTCTTGGGAACTTCAACATATCTCTGAAGAAGATGGAAGTTTTCAGGGTGATGTTGGCCAGTGGTTCGACAAATCTCACAATATAGAACACCGGGATTGAATTGATTTGGCACACTCGTATTTAGGTAAGTTCTGACCATGGGGCACTGGTCCCTATCGTGACCTTCTATTCGACATTGCGTACACCAGACCTCCTCTTGACTGGTTTTAGCCTTCTTCATATCGCGAAGCTCCAGGGCCATTGCTGCTAGCTGCGCTTGGATTTGAGCAATACTGGAATCGTTGCCGATAGGGCTAGTTTCTAGCTTCATTGCAATTTCCAGAGCTTCTTGCTGGTCAACAACCTTCTGTTGCATGAGCGGAGTTCTGATATGTGGTAATAATGCTGCGATAAACCATTCCTTGTGCTGCGCAGGACTAATGGTAAAGCTGACTTGGTCTAGTAGAACTTTGAATCTCTGATCAAAGTCCCACACGGATTCGCCGCGCCGCTGTTGAATCTCTTTTAGCTCAGTGATGCTCTGCCGGGACTTGAACCCGGGTCTCTCAAGTGAGAGCCGAGTATCCTAACCAACTAGACTACAACGAAACCAATTTGTTGGGAAATAGGGTAGACTGGGTTTAATCCTTTTATGTCGCACCAACAAAAGACCCACAGTGTTGGCCCTTTCAGCAACAACCTGCACGCAGGTTGCAGTCTCACCCGAAACAGCTATGGGGTGCCGCAGAATCAGGTTTCTGCAAACAGAGAGGGATATTATTGTTCCTTAGCCTTTAATAAACTTATTAATCAACAATTACACACCTTTGTCATTCACTTATATACAACTTCGCAGATAGATAAACAATCGTGACTTGCTTAACCCACTACAGGGAATTCACAACGAAACTTGTTATTAGCAGTGATCTAAGTTATCAAATGTATACAGTTATTAATGCATAAAAGACAACAGAAAGAGAAACAACACAAGAAACCACAACACCAGATATAACATGGTTCACCCCCAGTGTAGGGGTTACGTCCACAAACTGTGTTTTATTCAACTTGCTACAAAACCACAGTTTGATCTGCGCACTCAGCTGCAGATCCCTTCAGTCCTTAACAGCTGCACACACAGCAGTAGGCCTCTGTGCACACAGCTGCAGGTCTTTCCTTAATCTTCTTACAAAACCCTCTGCGCACACAGCTGCAGAGGTCGTCCACGCACACGGCTGGGACTTAACCTTTCCTTACATAATCAAACTTAGCTTCGCCTTTCTTTTCTTTACATCAAAAAGCCTAATCCTTTCTTATTTACAAAAATGCTTATTTATACATTGCGCTATTACAAAACCATGGCTCCAAACCATGGGCACCCAAAACCCTAAACCCTGAATTTAAACCATGGGTTTATTACCAAAAAGGGGCTCTGACTTACCCCGACACCCCTAAGACTATTTTGACCCGTAACTCCGCTTATAAACTTCCTCAATAACCGCGGAGTTACCAAAACTAATAATCCTTAGGGTACACGTCCCAACAAAATAGAAAATTTCAACACGATGATCTCTTCCTTATTCAGAGTATAGCCTGAAAGGTTTATGACGTCATTTTCCTCCATATCATCCTGCGTCTCCTCCAATATCGTATTCTTATTTAGCCTTTGATTCTATAACTTGTTAAACTTCTTAATTTGTGTGGATTTTGTTTTGGCTAGGGTTTCCTCCACCAAGTATACCGAAAGAAGACAGACACTGAAAAATATCATCATGCAAGTTTTCACCACGTACCTTCTCAAAAACTTGGTATCCTTAAAACCCTGCCACTAGAGTGGTGCAAATTGTAGATAATGAACATCTGGATAAAGAATTGAATTATCTCTATAAGGTTCTTCAAGATAATGGTTACAACATTGGAAACATAAATCAAGCCTTCAAGAAAGCACTGGAAAATAAGATTCAGAACCCAATCAAGAAGGATGAAAGTAAAGGGGCGATATTCTTGCCATACATTCAATGAACTACGGACAGGATATCCAAGGTACTAAATAAAAAATATATTAGGACTATCTTTTCTCCTTCGAATTTGTTGAAAAAATTACTTTAAAAGACTAAATACCTAGTGGATTCAAAGTTAAAAAGGGGGGTCTACTCTATTCCATGTTCTTGTGGAAGACTATACATTGGTGAGACCGGACGTTCCATAAAGGTGAGATTAAAAGAGCATTGTTTGGACATAATGCATAACATAACAAAATGCTCTGTGGTGGCAAAACGCTCCATCAATAACAACCATTATATTTGCATTGAACAGGCCAAAGTCGTAGCCATCGAAGATCATTACACTCAGAGACACATTCGAGAGGCGGTGGAAATTGAAAAGCACCTGTTACGAAGAGAAACTTCCTATGGCTTGGGGTGTACCACAACAGACTGAATGACACCAAAAATCATTTTTTTCCAATATGCAAGAGCAATAAAGAAATATAACACTAAGGAATATAATCGTACCTTATTCCAGACGGTTGATGTAGATCTCCGTTGAGCTTTTCAAACATGCTTGCATTCACAATTCACTCTCAACAACAACAAACAAGACAAGCTTGCTATATATTCAAGTGTTAGGCCTACTCTAGCATATATAATCAATCATGTATAAGCAAATAAATACATCCATGGATACAATATTCATATTTATGCACATGTATTGGGCAAGAAATGGATATTTCTATTAATAAAAACATAGATATACAATATTGAAAACCTCTGCCGGCACTTATTTGAACCCAAGAAATTGAGTCCTCCACCTAGTCCTCCACCATTTCAATCCTCCATCTCACAATTGCAAGCTTACAAAGAAAAGGAAAGTTTCGGAAGAGCATCATTGTATGCTCCAAAGGGACAAAGGGATGCAAAATCAAGTATAAACAAGTGAGGCAACAATGGACTATAGTTTCCTTGCTCTTTGATTTCTCCTCCTTCAATGCATCTAAGAGGCTCAATATATAGCACTCCAAATAGGCAATGGAGGGTCGAGTCTGAGCATTTTCAAGGCATATGGACGGCTAAGAGTCAAGTTATTCGGGACTTTATGAAGAAAACTCCAAAATATTTTGGTGTTATGCACATTTCCTAATGTATGTGGGTTTTGGCTCAAAAGTTGTGTATACACACGAGTATAGCTATAAAAGTCGCGTATACACATAAACAGGTGTTTTTGGGGGACTTTCTTGGAACATAAAAGTATAATATGGGAAAAGGGGGTCCAAAGAGTTCGCAGAGGTACATGGAAGGCCATAAAGATGTGATCAACCAAGTGTGGTAAAATCAGCTATAACAGCGCCCTACAAAGTTTAATAGAGACGATGCTCTGGTTATTAGTGATATTTGGAAACCTCTCATCCGAAAATTAAGAGATAGAGAGATTATTGGATAGACTCTTGAAATATTTGGTGAACCAAGAGTCTTCCATTACTCTTTTATATAAGATGTTGCCTCCGACCCTCCCACACTTCCCCCTGATGATGAACTCTACTGAGCAGTCTAAAACCTATGTTGAGTACTAAAAACTGACACAAGTTTCCGTACCAAAACATTAAATATGAATCTGGTATGTGAAAACAACAACATTAATTACATATGCATTCATGATGTATTTATGAGCATATCCATTATTGACTTCCATCCAAATACAATCCTTTGAATTACTTCTTTCCAAAAAATATTCCAAAACAAAAAAACATTCAGAACTTCTCAAAATCATATTGTTTTCATTCTATGAGTCTTTAAAATATATTGTCTCATCAAAAAACAAAGATACCTCTCACATGGTAATCTAAAATAAAATTTGTCAGAGTAAACAACATATAACTCCTTTTCTTCCATTACATTCTAAGACTAGAATGGATCATGGAAATATTCAGATCTGATTTAACTCCATCTTTTTCCATTTCATCCGCTTCACGGTTTCT
>LPNX010257667.1:10516-35572 GCA_001517045.1 Pseudotsuga menziesii | reverse complement strand
ATTTTCCTGTATTGATTATAAGTGGTGCGAACTTCCAAAAATAAAACAACATACTCAAGAAAGACACAAATAATTACTACGACAATATTTCTAATTGTTGTAGCAACAAATACATTGTTGGTATTATGTCATAAAATAATTTAATCAACTTAACACTAAATACAAACTATAAATAATATTACTAGACATTATGTAAGGATTCAAAGTCTATGACTTTCCTCATCTTGAAAGAACTCAACCTAGCGGAAGTTCTAAATTCTAGATCCACTAAATAATTACAAATTTAATGAAATATGTGTTAGTATATCTAGCAGCAACAAAATACAAGTTCTTTTCAGATTCTGAAAGAATTACAACTGCTAAGTCGTTAAAAGCACTAACACAAGTTTTTAAGATTTACCTTTAGTTTACATTTTTTTATAAAGAAGCAACGCCTTGTTCTTTTATAAACTGTTTCATTTTCCGCTAACCATTAGCAGGTACTTAGCGACAACTTTAGACATTTTATGTCACCTGAAAATTTTAAATTTTTATGAATTTTTGGGTTATTACACATTTCTTCATCAAATTTCAAAAAATATGTGCACAGGGTTGGCCTAGATCCCTAAAACAAAGATTGTACATGTGATTTCATACTTTTGAACTCTGGACAGTTCTTTAGTTACATGTACAATCTCTATGGATAAGTCAAATCCCATTCGCATCCTTCGTATAGAAGTAGAGAAATAGAATACCCATCAATGAGAGAACAAATTGGTCCATAGAGGAGCCCCACTTGCCAACTCTCTTTGATCCCACATAAAACTTGTGAGTTTAAAACAAGTTTCTGAGAGCCTAGACCCATGTAAAGTTAATAAAAGTTAACTTTGTCACGAGATAGTGAATATTATAGTAGTTGGAAATGGGAAACAAAATCGTAGTTGACAAAGAATCATTGCATCTAAGCATTTTGACAAGGTTACAACATAAGTATCCAGACAAAAACACTAATAAGAACATTAGCATAGAATAACCATGCACATATTAGTAGCCCCAAAATTGTTCTCTATTTGTTTGTAGAACAATTCATGAATTGATGACAAAAGTTACACTGTAGATATCAAAACTTAGCACTAGCACATTTTTCGTTTGAAAAACAAAGCATTTACAATGCTTCTGAAACCCTACTCCACTCACACATGGTTTAACTCATAGAGAAACCAAAATCGAGGGCTGGGGAAAAGAAGTTTGGGCCAATGTAACTTCGACCTCTCCTCTTCCTTAGTTTAACATTGAGTTTGGCACAACAAACACATAGTTTAACATAAAAAATGATAGGCAAACCCAACGAAGGAGGAATTAACATACCTCTCTCAGATCATTTCCATGAGAGAGAATGTCATCCCCAAATGAGTGAAATAGTTTCTCTCTAAGAAAAATTGAAAAACCCACAACCCTAAAAAATACATTTATGCAAAAGAAACAAAATTGAAACCCAATTTTAATGTAATAATCAACCCATTTTAGAACAAAAATAAAAATATAAAACATCGTATAAAAATTGCAACACAAATATAGAATACCTTCATCGAACCCAAGATGTGATTATTGATAACAAGCCACAAACTGATCACAATCCGCTAAGGAAAAGACAAAACGAATGATGAGAACAAGCCACTAGAAGTCCACCAACTACAAAACCACCATTGTAACAACTCAACCCTAAAATGTAATGAGATTCATGAAAATTGAAGCAAGAAACCACAAAGCAAATTGATAAACCCACTAGACAAGTGTTAGTACAATACCACACTATACAAACCGATAACACCTTACTTGTGCCCAACTGCATTGAGAACAAGCCACCAGACAAGCACCTACTACAAAACTACCACAACAACAATCCAAACCTCAAACCGGAGCACCTCGAGACCAATGGAACCAAGAACAAGGCACCAAACGAGAGTCGAATAAAAGGCCACCACTCTAGGCGAATGAATCAAGTTCTAGGGAAAGCAAAAAATAACGGTCCATTAGATGAAAGATCTAGGAAAATGAAACAAGCACTAGTGAAAGCAAAGCAAAAAATAACGGTCCATTAGACGAAAGCTCTAGATAGGAAAGTGAAACAAGCAGTAGTGAAAGCAAAAAAAAATAAGCCACTAGACAAGCCATCAGATGAGAAAAATCCACCAAACAAGAGCACAATACAAGACTACCGCTCTAGGTAAATGAAATAAGCTCCACGGAAAGGAAAAATAATGGGCCAACCCACAATGCTAGCCAATATGCATCCACATTAAATTCCATAGCAAGACACCAAAACACAATTAAAACCTAGTTACACCAACACGCTAGCACACCTCGAGCTCCAAATCCCAAGAGGCAACATCTTGGGAGCTTGAGTAAGGATAAAAGACAACCAAAACACTCCGCTTTTCACGTCGATTTTTTATTAAAAAAATGGTCAAATGTTTGCTGAGAAATAATTTGCAATTTCAACACTCTTATTTGATAGTTCTAGACTAAATCCTTATTTTTAATACCACCCAAATCGTTAAAATTAAGATTTAAACCCTCCCATTAAACCAGAATTTGTTTGCCGAATTGAGTTGGGGACGTTTTGGTTAACTCTTATACAACCACCAACGCAATAACCCAAGGTACACCATACCAAACCCTTTTTTTTAAATAAAATTTAATGCCCACTTATTGATAATGACTTGTCCTTTTGATGGACCCAATAAAGTGAAAGCTAAATAATTTCTCCCCAAATTCAGAGTTACAATGCATAAATAACTTAATACTCAAGAAGAGGCAACCTCATGCAATCAATTTGGTCTCAAAAGCACTACTCTTAAAATTAAATAATTCAAGCAAGGGTGAGAAAATCACAATCAATACTCAAGAAGAGGCAGCCTCATGCAATCAATTTGGTCTCAAAAGCACTACTCTTAGAATTAAATAATTCAAGCAAGGCTGAGAAAATCACAATCAATACTCAAGACGAGGCAACCTCATGCAATCAATTTGGTCTCAAAAAGCACTACTCTTAGACTTAAATAATTCAAGCAAGGCTGAGAAAATCACATCGAAGTTGCAAGTAATAAGGACTAGAGCTTATCCTTATGGACTTTCGGAGGCTTTGCAAAATCACAAGTTATCACGCATTGCGTGAGGTCTTGACCTCTTTTGAATCACAAATAACGGTTATATCTGATTTACTGGGTCTTAAATATATCCTGGAAATAACAAATATTTCACTTGTGAATACTTTTAAGAGGTTACTATTACCGTACTTAATAAAACAAAATAATATAGAAATTGAATAAACCCAGAAAATGTCATTTAATCCGAGAAAATCGCATCGAAATTTAGAAAATGCCGTTACCAGCAAAGCTATATCGAACCCCAGGAAATGTCGTTACCAGCCAGCAAAACATCCAAGGCCGACCATTCTAACTATCAAGGATAATATTTAGCCTAATAATACCCATTCCGCGAACTTCAGTTGTTTATGCGATTGGTTTAGATAGTATTCATTTCGTGGCATCCTGGATATACAAGGGATTTTCTATTAAAATTACAGTGTGATTTCAGTGACATTCACTCCGTTGCCATGGGGAAAAATAAAGGAAAAACTCCCGAGAGAAGTTCTGCACGTCTCTCCGCGAAAAGAAATAATCAGGCCGCAAAATTCGAGACCGAACAGAAGGGGTGTGTAAATTATCGGCAGAAGAAACAGGGTAAAGGGTGTCAAAGTGATCCGCAGAAGAAACAGCAAGCGTGTAAACTCCCGAGATAAGTTCTGCACGTCTCTTCGCCAAAAGAAAAAATCAGGCCCAGGCCGCAAAATCTGAGGCCGAACAGCAAGTGTGTCCAAATGATCCCTAGAAGCAACAAGAAGTAGAAAACCTGAAGAATGAAAACACATTATTGGAGGAGATGCCAGAGAAAAAGAAGAGGAAATTGCGAGTGTCGTTGAACGACACTAATAAGCAATGGTTAGATGACCTTACTAAATGTTTGCATTTCAGGTCCGCTGGAGATGCGATGGAATGGTTCTCACCAAATGAAACTAAATATTTGTCTGAGCTGACAAAAAAGATGCGCTTTGAGAAGGGCGGGCAGGCCATTGATTGGTTATTATCAATGACGCCCAGCAGTATATCAAGACTCACAAAAGAATTGGGCTTCCGAAAAGCTGGGCGGACCGTTGATTGGTTATTACCAAAAGAGACCAAGCGTTTGATAGAAGTTACGAAAGAGCTGGGATTTACAGAAATTGGACAGACCATGTACTGCCTTTTAGCAATGGCAACTTATGGACCTTTGCTGGAGCTTAACAATTTATTGGGCTTTCAAGATCCTCGTAAAACCATTGAGTGGTTATTGAATGAAGCACAGCAAAACATTGGCACAATAAATAAATAAAAATTGCCTCCTGCCCTTCCTTCCCCTTTAACACCAGCCCAGTTTGCTTCCCGCTACCCGTCCGTCCTTAACATCCCTCACGGCCAATTTCCAGTGAACCAGGAAGGAAACACACTGTTTTCTTCGAATCCTAGTATCCCAGTGTTTAATGATACACCGCCAACGCAGACATTAAATTTTGCAGATTCTAAGAAACCACAGAACATGGTGATTGGATCATTTGAAAATCAAGGCGTCCCGGATCAGATCATGCCACCAAACCTTAATGCTATTGGCAATCAATTTGATGTTGGTGAGACACACGGATATCATGATCAATTTTGGATGGTTAATTCAGAACACTTGCACCCATTGCAATTAAAAAACGATACTAGTAGTTGGCTCCGAGAAAATCCGCAGCAGAATCAATTTCAGACCAACAGTAGAGATCTGCAAGGAGGGCCACGCCCTGCTGAGAGTCAATTTTCCAACTGGATGGTTCCACAAGAAGTAGCCATGCAGCGATTAATCCAGGGTCGAAGCTTGCCAAACTGGAATTACCGCGTGCAGGGTTCAAACAATAACTATGTTAATGTTAATACCGATATTCAGATGCAATATCCTGCTCAGGGTTTAGGCGAAGGGCATCAATGAGCCGCATCATAATATGTACAACGATATCATGCAGACAAGAATGCAGGCTGAATCTATTGGATTTGGCTATCAATTTTCTACATAGGTACGAGGACACCCTTCTTAGTGTTGACTTTGTACTGCGTGATAAGTATTTCCAGGAAACGTGACGCAGCTGGCAGGGATACCTAGTGGGTTGCAAGTCCAGGACAACATTACAGCTAAGGATACCGTGGACAGCGGAACGATTGTAGAGGAAGAACAAGCCGGAAGTTTGCCGGAAAGAAAAGACTTTCACTGAACGGTTTATACAACAGCCTTTGAATTTTAGCTGTTGAGTTGCAGAGTTACGAAGTTTCAGTAGTCACATATTGACATTCCTTAGTTTTGGGATTAGTAAGTAGACAGGATATTAATACTTATATAATTATATGCATTTGTATATTTTTCATCATCTATTATATATAGAGAGAGTATAAACATATCAGATTGTTTTTTAACTAATTAGACATTGTTTTTAACTAAGTAGACAGTAGACAGAATATTATTGTTTATATAATACATGGTTGTTTTTAGTAAGTAGACATGATATCATTGTTTAATACTTGGTAACAATTATATTAATTTAATATGTTTAAAAGAGGTTGATATGTATATATTTGAATTTTTAATAATTATTTACTAGTTAATTCAATATAATTATTATTAGAGTTGAAGTTAAGTTAGTATTTGTATTTAATAGTAAATTTAAAAGTTAATATATTAGCTATTGTAATTTAAGTTAAGGTAGTGAAGTTGTGTTATCATTGGAGTTAAATTAATAGTTGTATTTGAAGTTGAAGCATAAATTTTCCAACTCATGAAGTGTACTTATCACATGTTAACTAGCCTATTTTATATTTTTTAAATTGTTAATTATGAATTTTAAATTACGCCCATAAAATCAATTTGGACAATACACATAAATGGTAGTCCACTCCAAAAGCCTAAAATATAAACACATATCATCATTGTATATATAAGTCTTGAATTTGGCCTAAACCTAAAATTTTATTGTATTTTAATTATTATATTGATGATAAAAATAAATTTAACACCATCAAAAACGCACTCTCTGCACCAAAGTTCCAGCTGTAACTTAAATTGTAAAAACACTATTTGTTTATGGCAGATTGTCAACCATATAAATTTCTTGTGCTCAAAATCTATTCAGAAATAACAGCAATATGAGAGATTGCAGGCAAGTTTGCACAATGTGTTTGACGTTGATTAAATCAATGTTCACAAGTAACACTCAAGTAAAACAGAGATACAACTTGTGTTTGTAAGAATAATCTTACAGATCTTATACCACTCTTTTATCTGACAACGCAATCTGCGATTGAGTGCGTCCATCAAAATAAATGCTAACCCTAATTCGCAATTGCCTTGAAATGGCCCTATTCAACAGAAATTCTGTGGCAATCAGTGCATTTTAGAATGCATGTTCCATAATTTTTAATCATTCACTGGATATTTCACCTCCACACGCGACCAACCGGTCATTTTCTCACTGATTATTTCGTATTATGAATCTGGTTACTTGTGAGTGTTGGTTGGTTGATCCTACAAACAAATTCCATCAACTCAGTCCTCAACTCTTCTGAACATTCATACACAATTTAAATTTCAACATCACCTGTGATGGCTGGACAGAAAAGCCGTCGCTTAAAAATACAAGGTTAGCCATGGGGGGTTCAAGTATTTCTCAGCAATCCGAGCACTCGTGAATCATTCTGTATTCCTGCATCTTTGGTGCGACCTCACTGACTGGATTCATGTTTGCAGCTAATTTATTAGAACTAAAATTGTGTAAAATTAGAATTCTACAACCTCCACCCTACACCAACCTGAAATAAATAGGCCTATCAGCCTTATCAATCGTTATTCTTTGGTTAATTAATTATAGTTATGTCTTAAAAAAATAGAATTCTAAATTAAATTCCACTAAATTATTATTAATTGATTGAATTTTAGAATTCTACCATCCCGCGCTCAAATAAATACGCCTATCGCCGTACCTATCGGCGTAATCAGTTGCTACGTTTCGTTAATTAATTATAGTTATAAGAAAGTTAATAGAATTCTAAATTAAATTGGGCTAATTTATCATTAAGTTTTTATAGACATAAAAGGATTAATAAAATTCTAGTACTGTCAGGATTAGTGAATTAATAATATAGATTCGGAGAATATTCTTAAGTGGTGGACAATATAGAAAAAGCTAAATTCCGGACGATTTGACTATTTGCACCTAAAACTAGAAGATTTTTTTGACTATTTGCACCTAAAATTAGGAGATTATTTTTTTGCCAAAATTCAGTGGAAAAATTTCAACTTTTAGTGATTGGAATTATATAATATGGGTGCCCTAAGGGTAATTGAGAGTAGTAAGTCCATTTCTGTAATAAAAATTACAATTTTAACACTAAAAATCTCATTTTCAATAACAAATGTATACCTGGAATCTGGCCAAACTTACCTGAAAAGATGCAAATAGTCTCAAATTTAGCGAACTCCCTTGATATAATCTAACCCATTAATCTACTTGCTAATCTTGACGTCACTACCTCCGGCCAGTGATTAGAATGGTAATGACATAAAGATGCTATTTAGAAAGTTTACTCTGTAGAAACAGCCGACAACCGGAGAAAGTGGGAGTGAAAAAATAATTATCAGTAGGTGGCACTGGGAGTTATTCTATACAAGGTGAAACCCAGTGAACATCAGAAACATGAAACCCAGTGAACATCAGAAACAAGTTAAACCCTCAATGTTTAGGGTTTCAGTAAAGTATGAACCTTCCGGTCAAAACAGGGAGTGCCGGACAACAAACAGATAAATTAACAAGTAGTTCCAGGAAAAGAATCCAAAAAACTCTTCACTGAGCTTCCTTGGCAAGATATTTGCACTGAAAATTACATTAGGAGGTTATTTTGTATATACCTATTACTGTCTACTTACAGTCAGCGCTCTTGAGAGAAGTGAAAAGAATGTTCGTTTCTGGGGAATGCCGTGAAAAAGAATCAAGAGACCAGTTTCTAGGTCTTCAGGCGTGTATTTAATATACATCTCAGAGTGTCTCCCACTTTCCAAATACTTGCCCAGTCTGGCCAAGAACGATCGATAGGATAGTATCATCTTCTCTGCGATTGAAATCCTAATTTCCTCCCGGAGATGCACATCCGGCACCATCCAACCAGAGTGGTTCCTGAATACCTCTTCAATTGCAAAATTGAAACTCTTGAATCTTCAGGGCCTGCTGTAACAGCCTAATGCAAGTATCGCCGCTCGCAAGAGTTCCCTCATCCTTTAAACAGATGAGGGTTATTAAACAGTTGAGGGCTTTCATCCAGGCCGCTCGCTGGTAATTTACCACATTATGCCTTACCTTTTCCTGATTAACCCGCAATACCCTAACAGCCCTAAAAGCTTCGAACCCTTGACCTTATTGACATTGTAATGAAGATTGTTCATCACAAACGGGTAGGACATGGAAACGTCCTTGTAGAGTTTAGTTTCACAGACAGAGCAGAGGCGGAGCTGCCCAGTTCGTTATCTAAGACCCAAGTCAAACCATCGGGTAGGGCCTTGGGGATATCAATGGCTACATAGGCGGTTATGTTCTGCCTCCTTATCCTCTGACAGAAAATTCAGATAACTCATAGCATACCTGGTAAGCGGATGAATCGTGCCGCCGGCAAATAACTCATTATTGAACACAGATATATTGCATGGGAATTGAATTAACCAAACACTGAAACAGACACAGGTCTACTCTCCCTGTAAACGCAGTGATTAGAGGAAGTAACTTATGGGCTCTAGGGCATATTACCTAAACATTAAGCGCATATTACCTAAACATGTAATGTTAATGGTATATTAGCTATATTAGCTACATCTCTAACTACCAAAGCGCATATTATCTAAACATGTAATGTTAAGTGTATATTACTTACATCTCTAACTACTAGAAAGTTTCTTAGGAAAGTTTTTTAGGAGTTTAGAGGAGTATATTAAGAGTTCAAACGATTTTAGTAGAAGTTTGACTCTTACTTACTCCACATTAGGTAGACTTCTAGATGCCAATTGCACTTGGACTAAGCCTTAAGTGATTAAAGTTGAAGTTAAGCTAATAGTTGTAGAATCATTATAGTTAAATTAATAGTTATCCAATATAACTGTAAGTAGATTAAAAGTTAACCTAATAGTTCTTGAATCATTGGAGTTAAGCTAATAGTTATGTCAAACATCAATGTAGTTCTATCTAATAATCTAATAGTAAAAGATTAATTTTAAGTTTTACAGCTATCACTAAGTGTAGTTATCACGTGTTAATTAACCTATTTTTTATTTTTTTGAAATTATTATTTATTAATTTTAGACAACCACTATAATCAATGTCGAGACTACACTTGTCTCATTTTTGTTTATTTTTGGATGATGCTCATAAAATCAATCTGGACAGCACACTTGTCTCATTCTAATCGGTAGATGAGAAAGCATAGATGATAGTCCACCCCAAAATTCTAACATATATAAACATAATTATCAATTTATTTATTCACTCTAAATAATTAAAAATGCATGATATTCTTAATAACTTACCCTTGAATAAAATAAATACTGTGACATTAAAAATGGTGTGGCTATTTGCTATCGATATAAAACCCGACTCTCTTTAACCTTTACTTTATATCAATCGGGGCTTTCTCCAATTTTTTTTATAGAAAGGCTTCAATTATATAGAAAAGAACCCTACTATTGTTATATTTGGATGTTGGTGATCGAAAAATAGGCACTTTAGTTTGTACTCTTTCAATGAAAACATTTTTTTTATTTTTAACTACATTCCATACAGCTCTTTTTTGGTTCAAGCAAGTAGAACCATCTTCCGTCTTAAAAATGAAGAAGCGCACTTTTTCTTCCAACAACTTCCGTCTTAAAAATGAAGAAGCGCACTTTTTCTTCCAACAGGGATTATTGGTTTTTATTGTATAATTTTTGAAATGGTCTATGTACAATATATTGTTTGTTTCACCGTCTTACGTCATCGCTGGACAACGCAAGCTTCTATAAGCTATGCGCCCAACTGTTATTTTAAATGATCCATTAATCATTCCAATTTCCATAACGTTGTCATATACCTTGTCCACAAAATTGTATGCCTTCAATTATTATTATTGGCGATATTTCCTTGGATATCATCTCTCATCACCCATGAATCTCTATTCGAGTTTTCTGTGTGGACTATTGTAGCTATAAAGTTGAGCGCGAGTCCTGTTTGTTTCGCTTTCATCCTTATGAAGCTTGAGGCTCTCCACCTAGCCATTCGTCTTCTTTATGCATGCCTGGTATTTTCTTTACTTTTTATTGCAGATAGATGCAGGATTGCTCCCCGTGATCCCAGATATCCTCTCCGATCTGTATATTGTATATGATTGCTCCCCACGATCCCAAGGAGAGGTAGGTGGGACCAATGGGCTGAAGGTTAACTGTGGCCTATCGGTTTATGCCTAGGTCTATTTAGCATAAAGAATATATTGTCTATTTGACACTAATCAAACAAGGTGGTTGACCTCATCCTATGGCTACAAATTCAAATAACCAATGAATGTCAACGTCCATGTATATTAATTCTGATATAAGTTGGCTCCTTTGAACTTTGAATTAGTTAAATATATTTTCTCAGAATACGAAACCACACTCCATACCAAACAACCAATTAATGCGTATTCATGCATTTTTTTTACTTCTCTTAAATTTTATAAAACAATGAGAATCTCACAACTAACTACATTCATTCTTTCTTTTCTCTACTTCCTAGGTAGCCCTAGTTGATAAAAATCATGTTTATGTAAGTGCACTTTCTTAAGCTACATTTTTGTATTTGAATGGTTTCTCTTTAAAAAAAATGATTTGTTTGTTTTAATAAAGTGGGTGGGATAATATGCCTCTAAATCTATGGAATTCATATATATATATATATTAACCACTTCTTGCATTTATTTTCTATTTATGTTATTTATAAGGTTCACAAACAAATTATGTTCTAACTGTAATTTAAATCAAGAAAGCAAGTATTGAGAAAAAATCATTCACCATGGCATTTCTTAACAATGAAATATAAATAACGATGAAATATAAATAGAAACGTTACTTTTATAGAAGGATTTAGATTGGGTTCTGTGATTATTGTACATAGATTTTGATTGAGTTGCGTGTGACTGCTTTGGTTTGTATTAATGTCATTGGTGTTTATAAGTTAGATATAAATACAACATCTATACATATTTAATAGTTGAATGATAATAACGGTTGTCGATTTGATACCATATCTAAATAGTTGTCATGAACCTTAAATATCCATAAATAATTTTTTTTATATAAGATATATCTATAAAGACATTATTAATATTTCTACATGTATTTAGTTGCTATGGTATAAATGCATATGCTATACTTTTTGTAAAGTTACTTACACAATCTTTACTGCTATATGATAGGTTGTACAAACATGGGTGTTTACTAAAAAGGTATCGTCAGGTTGTTGTCGAACCTACAGGTGATTTTTTTGTTGTATTTATCTTATTTTGGCTAATAAAAACCCTTACTCACCCCTAAGGATAAGTCACAAAGATACCCTATGTGCATGTCACGATATATGGGAGACCATGTGCATAGTCTTAAACCCATATTTTAAATGTAAAAAGCTTAACAGAGAGAAGGTATAACCTTGGTCATGAAAACAATGTTCAAACATGAAGAAGGATCCAAGGTCTAGCCTTGGTCCTGTTGCAGATATGTGAATACTATCTGGATTCGTGACTTTTGATTGGAGGTTTAAAATATATAATAAAAAGGTTACAGTTGTCACTATAGTGGGTCTTGGCATAAAGGTAATGATTTGCAGGTTATGGTAGAATTTTTTTCATAAGTTTATATGTTAAGAACTCTAGGGTATTTACCAAAGTTGGAAACTTTTTCTAACACACAATGATTGAATGCGATGATTATCGGTTTTGAGTTATGATGGTGATAAATTTTGTTGCTTTTGTTGACCTATGGGTTTAATGTGTTGCTTTGGTTGTGAGTTGACAGCTCAACCAGGATTTTATTGTTGGAATGAGAGTGCATCTCAACCATCCACCTATACAACATGATTGCAAGGTTTTGATAGGGTTTTATGCTACCGTTAATTCTTTGAACATTGCATTATTTCATTTTTTTGTATGTAAGTTGTGATAGCCATGGGATTTTCTCTGTCAATGAAAATTTTAAGGGGTTTCTAGTGTAAATATATGCCCAACATTAATGCCATTCTTCCTAGTTTCTTTCCAAGGTATACAGGTGGTCTTCTTCACTTCGCCTCAGATGAAACCAACCACGACCTTCAGCTTCAAAACTACCCTTTACCAGGTAAGACACTATTAATTCAACTCTCCAAGGTTTTATAAAAAAAATTTATGGAGTTTTGTTGTAAAAATACATACTACATTTTTTGTATACATGCATAAGAGTAATAAGGCATCCTCAAGGAACTGACCCCTGGCCCTATCTACAACTCCACCATGTAAGCAAGTATGCAAAGTTTCTTACTCTGTTTAAACAATTTTTTTACAATGTTTAAGGTTTTGAATTTGGCCAGTTGGATGCAAGGATGATAGAACTGGTGAGGATGGTGATAGGGTCACCTCCTCCCATGCCTGTTACTTAGAATGCCAAGCTAGGAAATATTAAAAATATTACTGTGTTTCAAAACCAATATCATTTTTCCACTGTTGTTAAATCTTTCACTTTGTTCAAATGTAGGTGGCTTCTTGAATATGGAATGGGGTCGTGAAGGAATTTTAGGCTCCAACTTTGGTCAAGATAAGTTACTTTGTTATAAATTCAATGTTTAGGGTTTAAACCCTAACTAACAAAATGCTTTACAGCTTCTCTACTCCAACATTTTTTATGTGCGTTGTAGTTTATTTAAGTTTTAAAAAAGGGTTTCGTTGGAGCCATCGTGGATGGACATGCCATGTAGTGCTCTTCCATGGACAAGGGAAGTAACCCCATTCTAGTAAATCCTATGTACGAGAGATCTTGTTTGAAGTAAATTTTAATTTTAATGCAAGTATAATTTCCATAAAAATTGATATGGTTTGATATTTGGTTGTATCTATTTTCAGATTCAATATTCTAGAATTTCAATAAGTCAAATTTTCAATCAACCAACTATTTGGCATATGCACATACAATTATTTCATGAAATAGCTCACTTTCAATTTAAATGATCAACAAAATTTCACAATTAAAAATACCTGGTTCGTGTAGGGTTGTAGGTAGTTTGAGTAGCTCCCTCATCTAGCATCCTTGTCTCATGCCTATTTTTGATCAATCCTTAATAACCAAACCTATGAACCACCTTGCCGACCAACTTATCGTGCTGGCCCTAGGAAACCAACAAGTTTCCTAGCCCTCGAGCCCACAATCCGATAATCCCCATAGCAGCTTTCCTCGGTTCAAAATTCCTCAATCAATAGTGCACTTTCATCCTTTCCATTTGACTTTACCACCTCCTCAAAGCGCTGAGTTAACCCCCTCCTTGGTCTTCCTCATTCCTCCAAAAAAAATACTAAGTCTAATTCTTCCAAAGAAAACCAACCCCCCTCTTTCTCCATCCTACCTCTCCTATATACCAATTTTCTCCACCTAACTTCATTCTTACTCCACCACCTGACCTCTCCCATGTTATTGGGATTTTAAACCATTAATAGAATCATACTAACCAACTACAAAATAAATATAATATTAGTTCTAGGATTTCACATTCTCTCGGCAAGTCTAATGGTTAAATGTTCATTTAAGTTTTACATTTTGAGGTGACTTCCTATGGTTTATTTTAATGCAAGATAATCATGGCTTGTCTTATTCACTTTTGAGACTAGTTAAATATTATAAAATTACCCACCGCTTCTTTAAATGTTTAGGATAATATAATAAATAAATAGAACTTGACTTAAATAATGATGAGGATGCTTATATATATTTATTATTAAATCAACCAAGATTCAACAAATGATGTTCCCATTCACAAATAAAGTTAATAATCAATAAATATAATATAATAGCACTAAATCAACCAATCACTTTAAAAAATAACACTCTATTCAACAATCCAATAAATAAATAAATAACTTCTTTGAAACAATAATGAAATGGATCCTTAATAATAATAATAATAATAATAATAATAATAATAAAATAGATAAATAAATACAACTATGATTGTTATAATTACAACATCTATCACTTCTAAACAAAACACCTCTAACTATTCAAATATAATGATGAACATTCTAACAAAATGCTATTTGTATACATAAAACAATAATTATACTAAATGCAATGANTCTATCTCGACAACAAACAATTATTTCCTCGTGAATTACTTAAATGTAACTAATAGATAAAGTAATTGATCGATTATATATATATATATATATATATATATATATATATACATGATTAAAAAATTATCATTCAAACCTAATTAATCCACAACTGAATATTGTCTAGAACAACATTACGGTAATTTATCACATCAATACTAGTGTACATGCACAAGGTTTGCGTACGTGGCCAGCATACTAATAGATCATATATGTACTATAAGAAAGCATCATGTCATCCATGCATATATATTAACTAGCAAAATAATAATCATTTGTGCACAGAGAAGAACCATACATAAAATACATGACGATCACATAGATATAACCATATCAGTATTACATCCAACATAATTATTTTATCATGAGCAACCTTTAAATAATTAACCAGTTAATTTATAACATCAATATACATTAAATTCATAATAGATAATCAATCAATTATTCTCAAGGAAAACATACTCATTACTACTATCTTGGTGTCATAACACCCACCTCCAAACAATACCAACTGACATATCCTCCCATCCTAGCCTACTTCCACATCCTCCCTATCCTTCCTCTGCTAGTAAAGATGTGCCATCGGCTTCAACGACTTGGCCACATATAGAACCTAAGAGCAGTAGCGTCGGCTAAATAGTAGACCTAGCCTCCCCTAGTAGGCACACGACAATCGTCATCACACATCTATGGAAGCGTGACTCAGCACATCCCTTCCACGACCTTGGGTATCATACAACATAGGGTGGGAAATGCCTCCATCCCTCTCAACATACTGGGTCTATACCCTCTCAAAAAATCATATCTTGCTGCTATTGAGATTATCGGAATGTGTCATCGTATCATGAGTTTGGTCAATAAGGTTTCTTCCATAAGTAAGCACTTATCCACACATCATATTCAATATTGAGATATCACTTAGCCCCTGTTCCCTGGGGCTTAGTATTTTGCAAAATACACATTTATAACAAGCATTTAACTCGATCATCAATTGATCCGGATCATCATCATTATTTCTTTTTGCGTAATAATTTTGGTTCATCACATCTACACATGACAAATTATAATTCAATCAATCAGATCATAAGATGGTATCTACGTATCACATCCTTTATTTATCATTTTATCAATTAAAATATTTAAGCATAAGGCTGTCATCGTGAAATAAAGGAATTCCATGATAATCACAACATTGTAATCACTCAAACGTAGTAACACCATAAATATTTCCATTTGATCATCATCATTTGTATGCAATATAATCCATCACATGTGTGCATGACATTTAATATTTTAGTCGACCATATCATAAAGAAAGTGGTATCCACATACAACATTAGATCTTTTACATCTTACCTACAAAAATAAAATCAAGCATATATTGTCATCTTTAAACAAGGGAAAATACCACCATAAAGTATAGCAATAGCATATAATCAGGTCCATCAGGTCATATAGTTGTCTAATCAAAATATGGGGCATTACATGCCATCACCTGTAACTTAATACGTTAATGGAGTTTTTGTTTAAACGAGATGTGGATGCCATTGAAATGGACTTATGACCATATGGTTGCAAAATCATGTTTTTTTAACATGTGACAGTGTTTAATATTTAATTCTTAATATGACCCATAGGGTCTTTGTGATTTTTGTGAAGGGTTCTTGAAATATCGGTCCTAAATTGATATCATGGTTGTAATATTTAATGCATGCATTTATGGTTAAAATCCCTTTTAGGTGTGGTTGTTATACTTAAATAATATTCAGGATTCCATCTGTGATGGACTTACTTCTAGGTACATGATTGATGGGTTTTGCTTCCTCTATGTGCAATTTATTTGATTTTGATTAATAAATATAACATGTGATATTTTTTTCTTAAACAATGATTTACATCCTTCGATGGTCTTACTACCATTCATGGATTTGGAAAGATTCGCTACTGTGAATGGTTGGGCGTTTGATTTGGAAAACTGCAGTATTTATTTATTTAAATATTAGATTAATATTGGAGGTGAACCAAAATATAATTATGGGTTGCCTTGATTCTTTGGAGAGAATTAGTTGATTGGATTAGTTTATTGGATTGGTGAAGATTAGTTGAGTAAGTAGCTAAAACGGCGGCATAAATCAGTCCAAGACCACCGAAACACCGACAAAGTTTAGTTGATGGAATGGCCGATACATCGGCGAAAATTAGATAATGGAGCAGCTGATGGGGTGGAAAACGTTGGTGGAAAATAGATGATGAAGATTCTAATACGTCGGCAGAAGATAAGGGAATTATCGTTGAAAGTTAGTGGATGGAGTAGCTGCAATGGTGGCGGAAAATAGATGATGATGCAGCTGCAACAGCGGTGAAAGATATATAATGAAGTAGCCGCAATGGCGATGGAAGATAGACAATAAGGGCACCAACACGGAGGAGAAAAGAGAATGAAAAATTCTCTTAAGTGTTGAAATCATCGAAAAAAGTTAGACGAAGATCAGCCCGAAGCATCGAAAGAATTTAGTTATTCAGATTGCAGACACATCGGAGAAAATAGAGGACCAGATTGCCGATACATTGGAAAATTTTAGTTGAAGAGACTACCGATGAGCGCCAGAGAAAACTTGTTGTTTGGGCTGCCGACATGTCGGAAACCTATTCAAATAAGGATCCAATACGTCGAAATATTAGATGGGAAGAGGCCCGATTTTACAAAAGGAAATTTTGAGTTTTTCAAGTGGGATTTCTCAGCAATTTTCAGTTGTTTTTCAGTGGATTTTCCAGTAGATTGTCAATGGATTATAGGGCTGAAAAGGAATAAAATTCTAGGTGGCTGAAGTTGGCATTCCAGACCTTGAAGTCGAACCAGTTGTTATGTGGAAGAGGAATTGCAGATGAGGGACTTGAAAAGGGAAAACTCCTTAACCCCTTTCTTGCTAACTATATTATATTTTATAATTTTTGTACATAAAATATATGAGGATATGCCTTGCATAGGATATTACATATTGGTAAAAATAGTGAGAATTATACATTATAATGAACCACTAATGACAAATATTACATTGGTGTTGGCATTAGTGGAAAAACCAACGACAACATGAGCCTGGAGGAATATGTTGCTGATGCTGATGAATGTGACCAACAACCCTATGGAGAAAGGGATAAGGCAACAAATCCAGGATCAAAAGTTGGTGAGCAAATTCTACAATCTCCTATAAGAGACCAACTAAACTGGTAATGTCAAGGGTGTAAGTAGGACCCATGCAGGTAATGGTTTAATTATGACAATTGCATGGAGTGGTAAAGGCAAGAGATCTCATACCATGTGGCTATTTAAAATTTCTACTACATTCGTATAGAAATGTATCTTGCATGTATATGTTGTTATGAGCTTAGTAACCCAAAGAAAGTGAGTACTGATGGTCTCGATTATGGTAGGGCATCCTATATGAGGTAGTCACGGTTAGGCCATAGTATGTTGAATGAATAGTATTCCTGAATACTAAGTAGCATTGAGTGGATATGCATTAAGAGATTTTATAAATCTTGTAGTTGTGCATTGAATGGATGCATATGAAAAGTTTGAGTAAAAGTGTAAATATGCGTACATAAGTATGGGTGAAAATGTTGTGATGCATTGCATGAATGCATCAAGATAGTGCACATGTTATTATGACTAACCAATCGCTGAAATGGTGAATTGATGACAATTCTAGAATCCTTTCAAGAGTTGTTATGAATGCAAGATGGTAAGTGCATGAAGAGGGTATTCATGATCGATTGCCTGCTGGAAAATACTCTATCCAAGGGAAAGGTGGTACAAATAATATGACTATGAAGTAAATAGTATCTAAACATTTCCTTTAAATTGCATAAATGATGTGACTATACCTTGCAATTTTAGTATGATAATGACTCACATGAAAAAAATGAGTTTTGGTAATGTTGATGTGATTAACAGCTGGAAGTATTTGAATTCTATAATTCTGAAAATGCTTCAGTGATTGTTGCAGCAATGAAAAAGTTATATGCATCGAGACTTACGAAATGTTTGGCTGATTGAAGTTTAGATTGTAGGTAGATTGGTTGGGGCATAGCAATGTGGGTAAGACCATGACAAAGGCTGAAATCTCCCATGTGAAAGAACCAAACGTCATGATAAGAGTCTCATGGCTGTGAAAATAGTTTGTATGCAAAGTGGGTTGTTAATTTGAACTTGTAAATTTTAGATTTGAGAAATTACTGACAACTACTAGTAACTATTGGCTTGCATAGAATTGTGTCAGGAGAGCGTGTTGTAAGTTGATGTTCATGTTATGCTAGTAAGCATAAAATTATAATGGGCATAGTGGCGTTGCTTACAAGAGACCAACAAATGAGGATCCCCTCATTGCTAAGCAAATCAATATCTATAGTAGACAGAGTTGCAAATTCACATTGAACTTAATTACTAATGTCATTGCTTAGTTATGTAACAATCAAATTTGGATTGTATTATTAGATAATGATTGACTACCTGGCTACTTAATGAATGTGCCAGGGGTACACATTGCAGGAAGACCATGTGTGATGGCCTGCAGGAGCCAAGCTTCATGGGGAGGTTTTCCCTTATCTTGGAAATGGGTTTCGGGTGAAATTTTGTTGGACATTTTGGAAATGTCCCATCTACACTACCTGTTTGGTAAGAAACATGAGTAAGATGGTATACATTATGTCGATAAGACATGTGTGAGATATGGAATGTAAAAAGGAGTTGGGATGGCAAACCGAGGGACTGTCAACATAGAGAAGGGAGCCTCTATTCCTCGTTAATGAAGGAATACTGCATTGGAAAAATGGCTAAGTGTTATGTGACCCTAGCTAAGAATATGCATGTCAAATTGTTAAATTCAATATGCAAAGCATGTTTTGATTTTAATTCCATTATGACAGATTGCTTGAGTATGAATAGGGCCTACATGGTTCACAACGAAAAGGGGTGCACACTTTTCCGATGTCGGGTCATGAAAGGGTTTTCAATATTGATTACACCCTAGGGAGTGGACACAATCCTAGTGTTTCAATACTTGATAGTGAATTATATGAAATATGATTACAGTTTTAGATCAATAACGCTGATGAGTTTGCTTATATTGCTTGTGTTTTTAGGCTAAACAGATGCAGTCTAGTGTTGCACAAATGGCCTGATAAACCCAACTGTGTTGGCTTGGCTTATTTCATTCCCAGTTGCCGTGAAGGAGTATTGGAAGGAGATGTTGGGATCTTATATGGTTGGGGATCCATAATATATCCTTGACCTGGAAATGGTCGTAAGACGAGTCGGCGTGAAGGTGTACTGGTTGAATATTAATTATTTGATGTTGTGGAGCAGCCTGCATGTTGACCTAACATCCAAGTCCATAGGTGATCCCAAGGCTTGTGGAGCAAAGCAGGACCTTGTGGACCAGACAGGAAATGCACACTATAGATAAGTATTGGATTATCTCACAGTTTCTTGCTTATGAATATACATGTGTATATCATTTGGTTATGATATTCTAAGCTCTTGTTTAGAGATAAAAACCAATTATAATAAACTAAACAAGTGAGTCTATTCAATGTTGGAATATAGCTATTGCTGGGAGCAAGGACTATGAGGGAATCCTAGGGGTGCATGTGAGCATGTGACTATCTTGAAGAGCTCAAAATGAGCAATAATGAAAAAGGTGCTAGTGGGACTATGAAGGCCCTAGCAGCCAAGAGTTGTAGATGAACCATGTTGAGAGACTCCATTGTTGAGAGGTCTAGAATAGACCGAAGAAACTAAGTGTCATGCCCAAGAAGGGTTTTTCCAGCATTCACAAGGAATTGAAAGAGGCTAAGAGCATAAAAACCATAGTGGTGGTGTGGGTTCCAGAATGGAACAAGAAAAAGAGGGGAAAACTCTTGCTACCCTCTGCTTCCTTTTTTGTATATATATACTTATGAATTTATGAAAATAGAAGATTGTTGAATGCATGTGTGGCTTAAAATAGAATGTGTTTATTTTCTTAAAATAAATTTTGAATGCTGGAATAGTTAATTCCCTGCCCAAAAATTGACATGAATGAGCTCATGTGCCTGTTGGGAAGGCATGAAAAGTATGAAAGTCTCCTTGATAAGACTTCAAATGCCATGCCAATTGGGTAATTATATGATTGATTTTAATCCCTATATTATGCTTGGTCTAACATAATTACAATGATGCATTTCGCAGGTGAAAAAAGTGAAATCCAGTCATGCACATTGATCATGGAAGCAGACCAAAAGCTATTGGAATTGCCTGGAATTCTCCTTCAAACAATTGCCAAGTCCCAAGAAAATCTTGGAGAGATGATCAAGATACAGAAAAGGCAGAATGAGATGAACCACCACATTTTGCAAGACTCTATTTGTTTGCAAAATGAAGTAAAAAACCTTCTGGGAGCAATCCATAAGGGAAAGGAAAGTGGATCAATGATGGGGAATTCGTCCAATCTATCCATTAAGAAACTTTCCAGGCATGAAGACTTAAAGGAAATTGAGGAGGTAAAGATGAAGCAACCAGTGAAATGTTGGAAATGCAGAGGACATCATCACCGCCGGGACCGCGCAACGAGGGAACATCAAGATGTTAGCTTCCACAAAGTTCCTAGAGTTGGGGATGAGCCAAAAGCTGAGAACCAGTAGGAGAATATCATGGAAGCCCAAGTGCTTGGTCTTGAAAGTTCAAAGTAAATAAGTGAACGTAGGACGGATCTGCAAAATTTTGAAATTTTGGATGTGCAAATTGTATATGTATTCCTATGTGTTGGAACACCAAGGACGATGTTATTCCAAGGGGGAGGGGATTGTAATACCATGGTTTTGACCCCATTTGCATTAAAAGATACATGGCGTATATATTGTAATTAATCATGGTGTAGAGCTAAAGGCAAAATCCCCACCATCAATTTGGTTGTGTTATGTTTCGACGATTGGGATCATTGCCGATGGTATATTGTGCTATCCAGGACATTATAGTTTTGGCATCATGTAAATATGCACTTTAATTAAAATCAACCTACAACTAGCTACGATAGTGGAACGATAATGAAAAGGGCATGATTTCCTAAGGATATCGGGGAGGGGGCAATTGTTAAACCTTGAACCAATGGGGAAAAATCCATGTGTGAACCACCCATTAAAAACCCCTAATGTTAGTTGGGGTAGTTATTGATAGGCAATGGTGGGTGGGGCAAGACTGTCAGTCCTTGCCCATGTTCCCACTCCCCCAGCAGACTCTTCATCTTCACGTCACGTGGGCAGTGAAGGAACCTTCCCATTCTCTCTACTCTCCCATGACTCCATTCTTCCATTCATGGCCATATTCCATTGTGTTTTCTATCCCATCTCCACGCAGGGGCTAGAATTTCCCATCCTCACGCAAGGAGACAACCGCCATTCTCTCCATTGTTTTGTTATCCTCACACACAGGATTTTATTGATTTTTATTCATGCAGCGAGCTGGGGGAAGGGCCATGTTCTGTCACCCATGATTTACCTATGAAGGGAGATTCACGTCTTTTGTATTGTGTATATGTTTTTCCCCTACCTAGCTGAGAACCTGACTTTCCTTTTTCATTTTTGGGCTGTGTAATTGTCCTATTGCTTCATTATTGAGATAAGGGCTATGGTTTTCCCCATGTTGTTTATTGTTGTGGGCTTGAGTTACTTTTGGGTTTGATGTGGCTCTTATTGAGTCGTTTTGGCCACGATAGGACCAAGAACGACTCAAGAGTCATATTTTTTCCATGTCAAGCTATGAATACCTTGTTTTTCTGTGTGTATGTAGTGGTCGGTCTTCAGACTGTGCTGGAGTGGGATGAAGGCTTGATTTTCTTGATAAACCTGGGGTGTTTGGAAGCCACACAGACAGAGCTATAGGGATAGCTTTCTTCTCCACAACCTCGGAGTAGCATTGGAAAGGGGGGGTCAGGGCCTGAGGGATTATGTAGCAAAGAAGGGACTGATTTCCTGGTGTTGGGTGTGTGTGGTTGTCCTAGAAGTCAGGCTAGTTCTTGTGTAGGAGTCCTTAGTTCTTCAATGAGCTCACCAGCTTAGCATTCAGCCTTTCCCAGCTCTTTGATAGCTTGATAAACCCTAGTGTGTAGGCTTGGATGTTTTGTGTATCCTTGGCTATGTGTAAGCCTACTTGTTCCTTATTCCTTGGGGAAATCATGCCTAGCTCGGGGGTGGCAGTGTTGTTGAGAGATTAAGGAGCACGTTGGCCTATGGTTTGGTGGAACGTTGCAATGACGTAGCTCGTTGTGGGATGAATTACTCATAAGATAAGTATTCTTTTCCATTTCATATCTATATTTATATTGATGTTTAATGGATTATGATGAACATGTTGATGCCTTAATGAATGTATGTTTTCTTCCGCTCTGTATGGGTAAGATAATCATGTATGCATGCTTTCACTTCCAAGCATTTTATTTCTATTTATATACATGTACATGTTCATGGGGCTAGTTGCCCGGATGGTTAATGGTGTGGTAGTGTCCTCTTCACTGGTCGGAGGGTCGGGGACATTATAGCTAGCCTCCCAATTGCTAATGGACATACTATTATATAATGTTTTTCCTAGGACTTGGTCATTTATGAGACTCCTTCTCTTTAGCACTCAACAAAGAGTTGTGACCCGATTTTGGGTAAATGCCTCCTACACCTTGAGTTTTTCAATCAACAGCTACAATCTTTTGTATTTTCCTCTTGTGGGTTAGTAAACACTCTTCAACAACTATTTCATTTATGTCCCCTTCAATATGTTTTTATTAATAAAATTATAATCCATTACATTTGTTTAATTTTTTGTTTTTTGTCAAAAATATTAAAATAATAAGATACAATATCCTAAAAGAATTTAATAATAATTTTTTAAATCTTGGTGTATTACATACACCTCTCCTTAGAAGATAACACCTTCCTCGGTGTTATAAAATATGTTTCTTATTCTTCCATTTTCTTTATCTTGGAATAGGATTGGATATGCCTCCCACATATCACTTTCCAATTCCCAAGTGGATTCTTTCAGACTAAAGTGCTTCCATTTCTCATTGACTTGTCTCATGTTACGGTTCGACAGTAAAACTTATCTCCTATAGAGAATACGCTTTGGTTCCACTTGGAACTTTCTTTTGGTTTCCACCTATATAACATTCCAATCGATTACATGAGTAAGATCATGAACATATTTCTTCAAAATGGAAACATGAAAAACATTATGTACTTTAATAGTAGGAAGTAGAGCTAACTGGTATGCAACCGACCCTACTTTAGCCAAAATTTCAAATGGCTCACAGTACATGGGTGCAAATTTTGAATACTTTACCAATATCGGCAATCTTTTCTTGGGATTTACGGGTGAGTGCACAAAGTTGAGGGTCTCTTTTGGCACATTAGATGTAATATAAAACTGAAAAAACAGACATCCATCAACTTGCATGGATTTTTTGAGACACTTACACAATGAATCTTGGGATGAGTGAAAAACAAGAAATGTCAGAAATTGAATGAACTTTCCAAATATATAATTTTTTTCTATTCAAAATGTTGTTAACTATCTAAAGTTAGATATTTTTTAAAGGTAACTTTTTATTTTTGGGACAAATTATAAGGTATATGTTTTTGTGGGTGCAACGTCTGAGTGTCTAAATGATGGAATAAATTTACAAAAACCAGTATACATATAGAGAACATATTGTACTAGTACATGACTATTTTTCCAATAATAAAAATAATATTTTTTTTTAACTATCCAAGAGATCAAACCTCAAAAACGGTACGTCAATTGTGGTTGTAGCATTTGAATGTCTTAATGTAATTATTTGAAAATGGCTTTTTTATAGCATGTATAGGTCTGTGCTCTTTAGTGTACCATACCATTTTTTTTTACGAAACGAAAGAGATATGGATGAAACACTAACAATGTGATTTTTGAGTTGAGTGATGATGGAAGATAAATAAGAAAAAAATGAAAAAATTATGTATTCTTGTTAAAATTTACATATTTGGAATCTGCAAAAAAAACCATATCTATTTCTAAAATCTCGTAAAAAATGGAGGTGTGCAGCATAATCAGATGAAATGCTAAACACGAGCATATTGAAAATATGGATATAATGTTAAATTAGCAATGGTTTATCATACTCCAAGGCATAGGCATGTTGAATCCAAGGAAAAGTACGAACCAGACACATAGGCATAAGAATTCCATGAAAGCATGGGTGGAGGCTCAACCTTATCATTTAAAGGGAATAGATTTTTGAATTTAAACAAAACGAGAGTGTTTTTTATTGAAAAGAAATAAGAGTGCGTTTTGGTAAAGCAAAATGGGAGCACGTTTTAGCTAAGAGAAATGGGAGCACGTTTTAGCTGAGAAAAATGGGAGCGCATTTTTAAATACTACAATGAGTGCTTGTTTTGTGAATTATACCAATACTTTTATTATTTTATGTCCCCCCACCCTGACTCCCCTCTTCCCCCTAACTCTTACTAATCCCCTCTCCTCTCTCTT
>LPNX010257667.1:0-7500 GCA_001517045.1 Pseudotsuga menziesii | reverse complement strand
CATCATAAACATCTTCATCTTCATCATCATCATCACCACCATCATCTTTATCATCATCATCATCATCATCATCATCATCATCATCATCATCAACATCATTGTCATCATCATCGTCATCGTCATCATCATCATCATCGTTATCATCAACAACCTCATCGTCATCATCATCATCATCAACATCATCAATATCATCATCATCATCAACAACAACAACAACAACAACATCATTGCCATCTTCATCATCATCATGATCATCTTCATCTTGGTCATCATCATCATCATCACCATCATCATCATCATTATCTTCATCATCATCGTCATCATCATCATCAGTAACATGATCATGATCATCAACATCATCATCACCATCGTCATCATCATCATCATCATCATCATCATCATCATCATCAACCTCATCAACATCATCGTCATCATCATCATCATCATCATTATCACCATCATCATCACCATCATCACAATCCTCATCCTCATCCTCATCATCATCATAAACATCTTTATCTTCATCATGATCTTCATCGTCATCATCATCATCATCATCATCATCTTGGTCATCATCATCATCATCATCATCATCATTCTCATCTTCATCAACATCATCAACATCATTGTCATTGTCATCGCCATCATCATCATCATCGCCATCATCATCACCATCGTCATCATCCTCATCCTCATCATCATCATCATGATAAACATCTTCATCTTCATCTTCATCTTCATCCTCATCATCATCATCATCATCATCATCATCATCATCATCATAAACATTTTCATCATCCTCGACTTCATCATCATAAACATCGTCACCATCCCCAACTTCATCGTCATCACCATCATCATCCCCATGATCATTGATCATCGATCATCATCATCAACATCGCCATGATCATCATGATCATCTTCATCTTGATCATCATCATAATCATCATCATCTTAATCATCATTATCATGATCATCTTCTTCATCATCATCATCATCATCATCATCATCAACATGATCATCGTCATCAACATCATCATTATCTTCATCTTGATCATCATCATCCTCATCATCACCATCTTCATCATCATCATCATCATCATCATCAACATGATCATCAACAACATCCTCACCATCGTCGTCATCACCATCATCAAGATCAACATACACACACATAAATCCCTATGTCAGACCTTACCACTAGTACCCCCTACCCTATCTCTCTGGCACACACATACAGAAATCCCTGTGTCAGACCTTAACACTATCACCCCTTAACCTATCTCTCTAACACACACACACACGTTTGCATGTCTCCAATTACCACTAACACCCCCTAACCTATCTCTCTCTCTCACACACACACATATCCCCATGTATCCCCTTATTACACATCCCTAGGGTTGTAAAAAAATATAGTTAGGTTGAAGAAAGGGCGGATGCTAAGGCGCAAAGATTAAGAGAGTGCTTGTTAATTCCCCCTCAACCTTGAATGATCCCTTAGCCGTGCAACTACCTTCCTAAATGCTCCAAAATTCTATTAGAGTAAAATGTGCACGCGTTTTATGTATCCAAAACACACCCCCCATTTTAGTTAACAATAACGTGTGTGCATTTATCCTTAGTATAAATAGTAGCAGTCACTATCCAAGAAACATTCTAAACACATTTTCACAGGTTTGACAGTCTGCATGCACATTCATGTTGCAGTCAGTGCGTGAACATTACCTTCTTCACCATATTTTCACACAAACTTGCTTTGTGAATGAAGCATCTCCACCACAAGTTTCTAAGTATTGCTTGGAGCACGGTATACATTGAGGAGCAAGAAATAAAGAATGAATTGAGCAAGAAAGAATCCATTAATTGAGCAAGGAGCCAAATAGAGCATCTCCACCATTTTTTTTCTTGCAATTGAGGAGCTACCAAAGGAAACATTAACTTGGTCACTGTGGTGGAGTATGTAGACACAATTGAGCAAGAAAGAAACAAAGTTTGGATAATTTCCTATTGAGGAGCACCATACAACATTTCTACCATTGTTTTTCTTGCAATTGAGGAGCTAGCAAAAGCAATGTATTCTTCCGAATCTTCCCCCTAGCTCAAGAGTATGTAGACACAATTGCTCAGGATATTTACCAAACTTGGGGAATTTCCCATTGAGGGGCACCATAGAGCATCTCTACGATTGTTTTTCTTGGAATTGAGGAGCTAGCAAAGGAAACATTCTTCCCAATATTCCCCCTATCTTGAGTATCTAGACACAATTGAGCAAGAAAGAAACCAAGCTTGGGTAGTTTCCCATTGAGGAGCTAGCAAAGGAAACCATATATATCATTGATCACTGTGGTCATGGGAAACTCACACAATTGAGCAAGAAAATCAGCAAGGAAGTGGATACCCAATGAAATCATTGAAGATATTGGAGAGAAGAAAAGAAATGACATGACCAATGGAAGACACTCTATGGACACTAAACCAATTCCGGTTGTTGAGGAGGCCACAATTATTCCTACCAATCCACATCAAGAAAGACAAAAGCATTCGCTCGAGGGGCCTTCGGTCACCATATCAATTGAAGAACAAGCACTGCATGGCACTGATCAAGGAGTAAAACATAGGTGCACATCAAGGCCACCTGAAACCTTTGCATATTTAGTTGAATGTGGGTATACAAGTGACGAAGTTAGAGAGACATTGAATTCCGAAGGTATGCTCGAAGAAGACAATGTTGTTTAGGCCAGTCAAGAGGATTTCAAATCGCCACCGTCCAATTGTCAGGAAGAAACGGAAGGACATGAAGCTCATGTTCAAACGCAAAAATGACTGGGTAATATGGTACAGTGTGTAATTTCAACCTCCCTACCTCCATTAGCAACTTCACGCCAAAGAACTCCAAAACGTATACAAATCGATGAAAGTCCCATTGGTTTGCTTGAAGGTACATTGTCTAAACACAATATTGCATATCAAGCTTAGCAAATACTTGTCGACTATTTTGATTCTAAATGTGATGGAGATAAATGTAGATTATTTATATCGTTGTTAAAATATAGGTATATGACTGTTGTTAGGAAAAACTTAAGGATAAAGATTATAAATAGTTATGAACCAAATTCCTATGTTGTCAGAAGTTTGGTAGATGCATTTAGTAATATTGCAAAGAAATCTCATTCAAAGGATTGCAATGCAACTCGCTGTGTGTTGTCACAATCAATTGTGAACAAAAGCACCAGGGCCCATTTCCTTCTTAAGTGTACATCCAAACTTGTAGGATTGGATATCAAAGCACTCCATAGGTATTGTTCTAGAAGAGAACAAATTGACTTTGGTGAAATATATATATGTTCCTTCATTGGCAGGTTGCCACGCTTCGATATGAAGCTCATTTATGTGGTAAAGGGATTGGTGCAAGAGTTTTGGTGTGACAATAGTAGACTTTCATCCAACCAAAAATATGTACTAAAATTGAGAATGGGTTCAAGGGATCATGAGCCCCAGATTAAACATTTTCTTGACATGAACATAATGAAGTTAACTTGGCCTAAATATCCTTCGAGAAATGCAAACCATGGTATATTAAAATAAACAAAACTCGTAAAACATGTTGTTGTCGATATCACATTGAGTACGCTTATTATTATCACACATATATACATATATTGCGTGTTTTGCATAACACTCTTGTGCATGAATGCTCAACTACATTGCCATCGACATCATCTTGTGTAGAAGGACAGAAGATTGCACATTTTATCAAAGGCCTTGCGTAGATGGGGCATGCCCAAGGTGTGGTGCAATGGAATTTTTGGACAAATGCATACATGTCACCGATGAGCATGAACTTGGGAGACACGAAGTGAACTTACAGTCATTCAAATATGTCACGTATGATATCGGTGGAGGGAATGAACGTAAAAAATACAATTGGTCACCTCTCATGTTAGCAACGAGTTCCTTAATAGTATTTTTTCCTTGATCTATTGCTCCTTCATATATGTAACAACCTATTGATCTATACATCTTTATTGTTGATCTACCAGGTACTAGTATGAAACTTCATGGAGGAATTATTTGAAAATACACAACAGTATGTAAAGCATGTACATGTGGCTCGTTGGCAAGATGAGAAGTTTAGAGAGTGTAGGGATACATTTCCTATTGGAAATATATTATTAGTAGTTGATTTTGTGGAAAGCTACACTATTCAACCATAGAACATGATTCGGAGTCAATATTATCACTCAGATCAAGTCAACATAATGGTCCATATCACCTATAAACATGGAGTAGATAGTATTGAAGAGAATAGGGTTATATTGAAGGAGTATCACTTTTACATAAGTGATGATAGGTGTCATGACTTGGATTTTGTACAACATATCTTTCAATTGTTCTCCTAACACTTGGAGGATAACAATATACTTATGGAACAGCATTGGGTTTGTTCATATGGTTGTGCGGGGAAATTCAAAAAATCCCATGTCTTCCAATGGTTGTGTATTCTACACAAGAGGCACAATGTGCCACATATTTGGAGCTCTTTTGAGACTGGACACGGAAAAGGGGAACATTATGGAGAAGGTGCATGCATCAAGACTACATTATGTTGGCAAGAGATGAAATTCACAACTATTTCGTTCAGCCGAGATGCAAAGACCATTGTTGCATGATGTTCTTCAGTGATGGGGTGGGGAGCTAGAAGGAAAGAAGACCAATCGACTCAAAAAGGACATGTACATAGATATTTTTGGGAGGTGATCAATGTAAATTGATCACACCTATATGAGTGCAAGACCATCCGAGGAACTTGTGCATTCCATGCATTTAGGATGTCAGACAATGCTATAGTTGAAATGTGGACAAGAAAACTCTCTTGTTTTTGTTATCCATGTAGCAGTGGTTAATGGGACAACTATGAATCCACAAATTGGGTTAAAAGTTGGGATCGTGCATCACTCTCCATTGGTTGAAAAATAAATTCAGAATTATCCTAGTTGGAGGAGGGCTAGTCAAGTATTTCACATGACTATGACCACATTTTAGATCTCATACAACAAGGTTCAACTATTATGTTCATCACTTTGAAATGTTTGACGACTAGTTGTGTTTAGGTAGCTGACTCCTAGGTCTGCACTTTATTCTATAAAAAGGACATATACGCAGTGGTTGCCTCGAGAGAAAATGAATGGCACACTGACTACTGGCTAGTACATTGCTTGGATGGGAAGTAGACCCTCATTGTCTCATTAAGCGACTCCAAGGGAAATGATTTTCCAATTGGGTGGATGGTTATCAAAGGAGAATATTTGACACAGGTTTCCCATGCACGGAAGAAAAAATGTTATGTATTTGAAGATTATAGACCAGGTCAAATTGTATACCATTATACAAACTTAGTTATTGGCACAAACCTCTAGCTGCAAACAATGCCAAACAAGAACTCATCAAAGTCCTGATACTTGCTGCCTTACACCGAGCATGAGAGGCTAAAGGATACCATTGCTATTAGAGGTGATCGCGATGGTCTATTCGAATGACCACAGGTAGGTAGTCAGGTATGTGGTATTGAGATATTTTGGTTTCATGGTCTCATTGATTATTTATAGTTTGATACATTGAGCGCTTGATATATTGAAAAATTCAGTATAATTATACAATGGATTTGTTGTATTATATTGATACTTACATGACTCATGCCTTATAGCCCAATACCATTATCTACCACTCTATCTGGGATAGGTCTATTGTATTTTCCTTGAATCTCGAATTTGATCCTATAAGGACATCTCCTTGAATCCATTAATTATCTCCTTCACTCCAATAATTTGTTTCTCCACAAGAATGCCTAAACACGCTTGCATGACCCACCGAAAGCCCTTTTTGATGCACGGTTTCCATTCTATGCCCCAGGTAGGGATTCAGCAAGTGTCCCTGAAAGCCTGTAGGAGGTGGGATTGAATGTGCGATATAATGATGGTCGTTTCTCAGATTGATGAACCGTCAGCTCCGTTGGATTCAGGACATCGGGATAGTGCTATGGGAGGCCCTCTAATATAGTTCCATGGATAAGAGACCATGTTTTTGGTCAATTTTTGAAACTAGGGTTTTGCTCAATAAGTGAATGTGAAATTTTTGCACATGGGGGTCAAATTCGTATATTGCTAAACCATGAATGTGTGGCTAGTGTTCCCATATAAAACATGCCTAAACACGCATGCACGACCCACTGGAAACCCTTTTTGATAAATGGTTTCCATTCAATGCCTCGGGTAGGGATTCAACAGGTGTCCTTGAAATCCTGTAGGAGGTGGGATTCAACGTGCCATAGAATGATGGCCGCTACTTCGATGAATGAACCATTAGATCCATTGGATTCATGACATCGGGATAGTTCTAGGCTTGCTCTCTAATATGGGTCCATGGATAAGGGATCATCTTTTCGGTCAATTTTGGAAACTAAGGTTTTGCTAAGTAAGTGAATGTGAAATATTTTTCCATGGGGGTCAACTTTGCATATTGCTCAATTGTGAATGTGTGGATAGATTTTCCACATAAAAAATGCCTAAACATGCTTCCACAACCCATTGAAAGCCCTTTTTGATGCACAATTTCCATTCTATGCCCCGGGTAGGGATTCAACAGGTGTCCTTGAAAGCCTGTAGGAGGTGGGATTCAACGTGCCATAGAATGATGACCATTGGTTGGATCAATGAACCATTGGTTCCATTGGATTCAGGACATCGGGATAGTGCTAGGGTGGCCCTCTAATCTCGGTCCATGGACAAGGGATCATTTTTTTGGTCAATTTTGGAAACTAGCGTTTTGCTGAGTAAGTGAATGTGAAATTTTTGCACATGGGGGTTAACTTCGCATATTTATCAAGCGTGAGGGTGTGGATAGCATTCCAACATAACACATGCCTAAATATTCTTACACAACCCACTGGAAGCCCTTTTTGATGCATGGTTTCCATTCAATGCCTCGAGTAAGGATTCAATAGGTGTCCTTGAAAGCCTATAGGAGGTGGGATTCAACATGCCATAGAATGATGACCGTTCCTTAGATTGATGAAATTCCAAATCCATTGGATTCAGGACATCGGGATAGTTCTACGGTGGCCCTCTAATATAGGTCCATGGACAAGGGATCATTTTTTCGGTCAATTTTGGAAACTAGGGTTTTACGTAGTAAGTGAATGTGAAATTTTTACACATGGGGGTCAACTTCGCATAGTGATCGACCATGAAGGTTTGGCTAGAGTTCCCACATAACACATGCGTAAACACATTTGTACGACACACCAGAAGCCATTTTTTTGCACAGTTTCAATTCTCTGCCATAGATAGGGATTCAACAGATGTCCCTGAAAGCCTGTAGGAGGTGGGATTCAATGTCCCATACACTAGTGGAAAATGAGAGATTAGTGACCAAAAAAATGACCAAAATCCGCATATCAATGACCACTTTTGGTTTGGCGATCGCTGGTGGCTAATTTGC